>BSWB01000006.1:100753544-101041044 GCA_033239125.1 Fagopyrum homotropicum
ATGCTTTGGTCTTTTCTTTGTATGTGGTAGCATGATCATATGCGTCTAGCCTTAGTTCCTCCAACTCTTGCAATTGGAGCTTTCGGAATTCTCCCACTTCTTCTATGTTCATGTTGCACTTCTTTACTGCCCACCAAGCTTTGTGCTCTAGTTCCACCGGGAGATGGCACGCTTTCCCAAACACAAGCCTAAAAGGGGACATTCCGATGGGAGTTTTGTAGGCTGTCCGATATGCCCATAGAGCGTCATTTAGCCTTGCACTCCAATCCTTCCGCCCGGGAGAAACCGTCTTTTCAAGGATGGTCTTTATTTCCTGGTTGGATACCTCATCTTGGTCGTTTGTTTGAGGATGATAAGCTGTTGATACTCGTTGGTGAACATGGTACTTCTTAAGGAGAGCCGTGATCGTCTTGTTGCAGAAATGGGTACCCCTATCACTGATTAAGGCTTTCGGAATTCCAAATCTAGCAAAGATATTTTCCTTAAGAAATGCTGCAACCACTTTTGAATCATCAGTTTTAGTGGCCTTTGCTTCCACCTACTTGGAAACATAGTCTACCACAAGCAAAATATAGGTGTTCCCGAATGACGTAGGAAATGGCCCCATGAAATCAATTCCCCAAACATCAAATATTTCACAAAATATAAGAGAGGATTGGGGCATTTCATGTCTCCTTGAAAGATTTCCCACCCTTTGGCATTTATCACACACTTTACAAAATGCAAAAGCGTCTCGAAAAATATGTGGCCCAAAGAAACCGGCATCCAAAACTTTTCGTGCAGTTTTGTTTGCTCCAAAGTGCCCCCCACATGCCTCAGAATGACAGAAAGTTAGGACGGATTGTACCTCATTGTCCGGAATGCAACGCCGGATCACTTGGTGACTACAATGCTTCCAAAGGTAAGGATCGTCCCAAACGTAGTGTCGAGCTTCAGCTTTTACTTTCTCTCGTTGTGCCTTGGTGAAGTCTGGAGGATACTCCTTCCTGACAATGAAATTCACAATGTCAGAAAACCAAGGCTTAAAAGATTGAAGCTTAAGACAAACCTCTGTCGATAATTCCGCAGGGGCGCCTAGACGGGGCCGCAGGGGCGGCTGGTGTGAGGCGCGGGGGCGGTTACACAACAGAGAGTTGTGTAGAATGTATCGTCTGAAAAGCTTCCGGCTATCTCTCTTTCTTTTTCCTGGTTCTTCCTCCTCTTGCACTAGTCTGCTCAAATGATCTGCCACCAGGTTCTCAGCTCCCTTTTTGTCCCTTATCTCTAGGTTAAATTCGCTTAGAAGAAGCACCCAACGGATTAATCGTGGCTTCGCCTCTTTCTTTGCCATGAGGTACCTAAGGGCTGCTGTTCGCCCCTAAACGTGCGTGCAAATAAGCTTTAAATTTATAAAACTAGAATCAAGCAAGCGAACCCGCAGTGTACGGATCGACGTAGATTAGCAAGAATTCCAGAGTATCGAACACAGGGATTTGGGGAGAATAAATCCGATTGTAGGTTATCAAGCAATTTAATGTAAGAGCTTTGCAAATTATTGGGAAAACAACAATCCTAAAGATCCAAGTATCCAGCTGTGACAATCGATTCAAGATATACTTAATGATATAAAGACAGAGTTGAGATATGCAAGAGTATACTAATGTGAGGTAATCGTACGGTGAAGTTCCAAAAACCTTATATGACTCACCTAAAAGAAACTCTCTATACAGGTTGTTGAGGCTTCAATATAGAAAGATTCTAAAGGCAAGAATTAATGTCAAATACCCAAACTTGTAATCCAAGGATCAAGACTAACTAAATCGATTAAGGTTATGACACTCACAATCGAGGTAGAGGTTGTTGAGGCTTCACTACCACCTCGAAAAGGCAAGCCTAAATTAAGTTAAAGCAAATCTTTAACTTTAGATTAAAGTAAAAGCAGGTTCGTAAACTTAAGGGAAATTACGGGTGGATCTTGAGATTCCACGGTCGTGGAACTCAAGAACAAACCGTGATTTAGGGTTCGTCGACGATTCTCTCTAACCCTCAGGGTCTAATCTGTTTACGATCGATCTATCATCATCTAAGCCACAACTATCAACCCTTCACCTTAGAATTGTTAAGGATTTTTAGCCAACAATCATCATTATGATATCAAATTCAAAGATTTAAAGATTGAAAGATGAAAACTTCCGAAAACTTCCAATAAACTTCAAACCAATCTCAAAGTCACAATCAAGAACGAATATCGTCAATGGATTCAGAATGAAATAAACAAACACAATCTTAGGAAAGAAGGAAGAACGGGATGTCAATTCGTCTTCTAAATCAAACCTAAACAAGAAGAGAAATCTTCTTGCAACAATCTTCCAAAAACTTCGGTCTTCCGTCTATCCAAAAATCTCCTCAGCAATCTCCACCAAAAGTGCGAGATTAGGGCAACTCCAAAGATGAGTGTAAGTACGTCTTTTGCAATGTCGCAAAATCTCCAAGTCGAAATGTTGTAAGTGTAAACCTAAAGCGAGGTCGCAAAGTGCGTCTAAGCGGGGATGATGGAATCTTTCTTCGTCCGTCTTTTTATAGGGCAAGATAAAATATCGGCCCGGCTCAATCTTTAAAAGATCGTGGCTTTAAAATGTGGCGAAAAAGATCGCCAAGATCACGGTCGTGGAAGGTTCCACGACCGTAATTTAGAGCGTGGGAATCAACACGATTTGAACCATGGATTCCACGACCGTAAAAGCTTTTGGAATGAATCACGCTTCTCCTGCAGGGTTCCACGGCCGTGGAACTGAACGTGGTTTGTAGTACGGCCGTATTTTAGAGCGTGGTTTAGGGCAAGAACGTGATTCTTCCCTAGCCTTGTGCATTCCTGAAGTTGACATCCATTTTGCTCCTAAGAATGGTCTCAATCCATGGACATACTCAATCAACTCATCTTTGCTCGATTCCGTTCGGAAATGGCTCTCAATCACCTATAATCAACGTAAAGCTAGTGTAGACATCCATATCGACAATATAGGCAAACTAGCTCACAAATGCAATAATGCTAAATCAAAGACTATCAATATAAATCAAATACACTTAGAAAACGTGCCTAAAATATCACAATATTTCATGCTAACAGCTGCATGGTCAGTGAAAATAATTACCTTTACCCCAAGTAAGTATTGCTTGAACTTCTCAAGGGAAAAAATTACCGCCAACATCTCCTTTTTGGTGGTGGAGTAATTCCTTTGTGCTCCATTTAGTGTCATAGACGCATAATGGATCACATGGGATGCCCGTCTGTCTTTTTGTCCCAATACAGCTCCGACAGCGTAGTCACTGGCGCCACACATGATTTCAAAGGGTTTCTCCCAATCCGGAGAACGGATGATCGGTGCAGTGGTGAGACACGCCTTCAAAGTGTCGAAAGCCTTCTTGCAATCCTCATCCACTATGAAGGTGACATCTTTCTTGAGCAATTCACACAGGGGTGCTGAGATCTTTGAGAAGTCTTCGATGAACCTTCGGTAGAAACCTGCATGACAAAGAAAAGATCGGATTTCCCGAACATTAGTAGGATAAGGTAAATTTGAATAACATCAACCTTTACCTTATCTACCTCTATCCCTTTTGAGGATATTACATGTCCTAGCATATTTCCTTTTTCGATCATGAAATGACATTTTTCCGAATTAAGAACTAAATTGGTTTCAACACATTTTTCAAGAACAAGTTTTAAATGTCCTAAACATGCGTCAAAACTGTCTCCATGAACGGTAAAATCATCCATGAAGACTTCAATGAAATTTTCTATGTATTCGGAGAAAATACTTATCATGCACCGTTGGAAAGTGCCTGGTGCGTTGCAAAGTCCAAATGACATTCTGCGATATGCGAAAGTGCCAAATGGGCAAGTGAACGTCGTCTTCTCTTGATCTTTTGGTGCGATGACTATTTGGAAATAGCCCGAATATCCATCCATGAAACAGTAGTATTGATGACCTGCAAGATGTTCCAACATTTGATCAATAAAAGGTAATGAGAAATGGTCTTTTCGTGTTACCTTATTGAGCTTGCGGTAGTCAATGCAAACTCTCCATTCGGTTTGTGTTTTGCTTGGGACCATCTCTCCATGTTGATTTTCCACCAAGGTGATGCCTCCCTTCTTTGGAACTACTTGGGTTGGACTAACCCAAGTGCTATCCGAGATAGGAAAGATCATGTCCGCTTGGAGGAGTTTCAACACTTCCTTTTTGACCACATCCATCATTGGTGGGTTCAACCTCCTTTGAGGTTGCCTAGAGGGCTTGGCTTCGTCCTCAAGTAAAATCCTATGCATGCAAGTGGAAGGACTTATCCCTTTTATGTCCGCAATAGTCCATCCAAGGGCCGTCTTGTGCTCCTTTAGTACGTTTACCAACTTATCTTCTTGTCCGGTGGTCAACTTGTTGGAGATAATCACCGGCAAGGTATTGTGTGCTCCAAGGAAAACATACTTGAGGTGTGACGGAAGGTCCTTCAATTCTATTTCCGGTGCCTGCACTATGGACGGAACAAACTTCTCGCTCGGGGTTAGTAAAGTGGGCTCAATGGCCAAATTGGAGATAGGTAGCCTTTTATGCCCATCTAATTGGGCTAGGACCTCTTTCATGCTAGGTGTTAACACATAATCTGATTTGAAACCATCAATGTCATGCTCAATCACATTTCTTAATTCATCCACGTCAGAGTTATCAAAAACATCTTGCACAAAAGGTTCAACAATGTCAATAGTACATAGAGAATGATCATCGCTAGGAAATTTCATTGCATCATAAATGTCAAATTCCACTACTTCTCCATCAAACTCCATGGTAAATTTACCACTAACATAATCAATTTTAGTCCTAGCCATTTTCAGAAATGGCCTACCTAACAGAATGGGTGCAGCATGCGAGTCATTTTCCATATCCATTACAAAGAAATCAGCAGGAAAAATTAGGTTGTCTACCATCACTAATACATCTTCAATTATCCCTTTCAAGTACACATTAGATCTATCAGCAAGTTGTACTACAATCCTGGTTTCCATTAGTGGCCCAAGGCCAAGTGATTTGTAAATCGAATATGGCAAGACATTAACAGAAGCACCAATATCAAGCATTGCTTTGTCAAAGCGGGTTTCCCCTATAACACAAGGAATGCTTACCATGCCCGGATCGCTGCATTTCTTGGGCATTCTCCGTTGGAAAACTGCCGACACATGTTCACTCACTTGCACTTTCTGTTTCCCCTTTAGCTATTGATTCCTCTTGATAGTGCAAAGTTCCTTCAAAAAACGAGCATACTTAGGGATACTTTTCACCAACTTAAGGAGGGGAATATTTACCTCGCATTTAGAGAAAGTCTCAAAGAGGTCCTTGTCCTCTATGATTCTTCGCTCTTTTAATGCTTCAGGAAAAGGAGCCGGTGGCTTTTCGGAGTAAAGTGGCAGAAAGTTAGGCCGGACGTAGGTATCCTTTGCAGCAGGACCTTCTGTTGTGTTTTCCGCAGGGGCGCCAGCTTGAAGGCGCAGGGGCGGCTCAGGGGTTGTCACCGTAGGGGCGGGGGCAGCCAGCTGCAGGGGCGTCGTTCCTTCTGGGCTGGGCGCAGCTGCAGCCGCAGGGGCAGCTGTGGGTGCGGAAATAACGACAGAGGGTTCACTTTGTGACTCTTTTGTTGATTCTTGTTGGATTTGCTTCCCGCTCCTTAATGTTAGGGCACTAACATTCTCCTTGGGGTTTATAAACATCTGGGAAGGCAATCCTCCGGAAAGCCTTGATTCGGTCCTTGAAATAGCTTCCGCCATTTGACCAACCTGCTTCTCAAGGTTCTTGATGCTTGATTCTGTTGTTTGGACATGCGTAGCAAAGTGTTTAGTCAAAACCTGCTACATATATTCAGTTGAGAGATACTTACCTTGGCGGGGCTGCTGTTGTTGGTTTTGTTGATCCCTTTAACGAAAATTCTATTGGTCACGCCAATTTGGCATGAATTTTTGTGCATAGGGATCGTTCCTAGGTCTTTGCTGTTGTGGTTGTCCATAACCCATTGCGTTGACTTCAGCATCGTCATCTTGAACTTGTGGACACATGTCCGTTGGATGATACGGGTCAGCACAAACTCCACAAGCTTTGAGCTGTTGCGGTGTTCCTATAAGTGTTAGCCTCTTCACCATTTTCTTCAATTCCGCTAGCTCGGTGGAAATCTCACTCTTCCCGGAACTCACGGCATGAACTCCTTTCTTAGCCGGGGTCCTTCCAAAGTTCTGAGTTCCTTCTGCTAGCTCCTCTATCTTTTCCAAAGCAAGGTCAGGAGTAGAGTTTAGAATATTACCTCCGCAAGCCGCATCGACGATCCTCCTTTCATTGTCTAGCAAGCCATTGCACAAGTACAAGACTAGATCTTGAGTTGAATATCCGTGAAAAGGACAGCTGGATCGGAGGCGTGCAAACCTTTCGAAGTACTCGTAGAGAGTTTCGGTTGCCTCTTGCTTGATGTTGCTTATAGCTTTCTTCAAGCTATTAGCCTTTTTAGCTGGAAAGTATTTCTCCAAGAACGCTTTGTGAAGGTTCTCCCAAGTGTCAATACTCCCGGATAGAAGGTGGTAATACCAATCATCTGCCGAATTTTTAAGTGTAAAGCCGAATGTGCTCATCTTGATCTATTCTTCGTTAATGCTGGCCGGCTTCATGCTCATACATACAGTATGGAACTTCCCAAGGTGCTTGATGGGGTCTTCACCACTTAGCCCATGGAAGGATGGAAGCAAGTGAATAAGGCCCGGCTTGAGCTCAAAGTTGACTCCTTCCCCTAGTGCCGGTATAGCGACCGCAAGAGGGTTTTGAGCCAAGGTGGGATGCGTAAGTTGACGAAGAGTACAGTCAGCCATCTCTTGTTGAAGTTGTTGTTGTTTTCGTTGCGGGTGTGCGTACTCTCAATTTCTTGATCAAAAGAAGCAAAGCCGGAATTAGTAGCACGGGTTTGAACCATAAAAATGGTTCAAACCAATAATCAATAATAACCATAAAACAGAAAAACTCCCCGGCAACAGCGCCAAAATTTGACCGAAGGTATTTCTATGGTCGTCTATACCCAATCAAAAGTAAATCCCGACTTAGCACTAAGAACAAGTATAGTGATTAAGTAAGGGTCGAACCCAAGAGAGTTAAGGTGTTTTAGATGCAATTATCGATTATAATGACAAGTGACACAAAGGGGGGGGGGGTTTGGTTGAATTGATGCACAAAAACTTATGAAAATGATAAATGCGACAATTAAGACAATAATGGATGAATCTACACTAGGTTGATTCTAAGCATGCAATTGCTACTTTGGTGCATTCCTTTTACAAGTTTTTAAGTAATCTCCCGTCTCGATCATACAAATGTGTTGAGCCAACCGGCATCAACACAACTTAACTTATTAAAGTTCCGTAAACCTACAAGAACAAATAACAAGTTAGCATTCAAACAAAGACGAAGGGATATAAAGATGCTATAAAGGTGATGTAAACAGTCGGAGTAAAGCTTCTGGCGTTAAACCGCAGGGGCGGCCTTCAGGAACCACAGGGGCGGTTTAGGCAGAATCGGTTGACCTTCTTCAGAACCGCTTGGGCGGCTACACAACTCCACTGGGGCGGATCTTTAATGCACTTCAACGTCTGACCTTTCGTCTTCCTGACGTTTTTGATGTCAAGCCGCCGGGGCGCCTTAAGGTCAACGCAGGGGCGGTGACACAGACGCTTCACCTTCCAGCTCCCAAGGCGAGGTGCAGGCAGGGCGCAGTGGAGGCGCAGGGGAGCTGGTCTTCGTCTCATCAAGGCAAGTCACCGCAGGGGCGGCTGCAAGGACCCGCGGGGGCGGTGGAGCAACAGAAGCTTTGCTTCTTGATCGATCTTCACTCCTAAGTGCTTATAACTCCTTCCTTAGCTTCTTTTGATCTTCTTCTTCTGGACCAAGGAGTTAGTAGCATAAACCGACACTAATGCAATGAAAAGACTCTAAAAACTACCCTAAATGATAGTGATTCCATCACCTATCATGCTCCTAGATCGAGTCAACAACAGAAATCCCCACATCACAACCCTACAAAGCTCTCGCATCTTTCAAGATATGAAAAGTATAAATCACGCAGCTCTCGCATCTTGCAATTATTATTATTGTGAAGAACATATAAAATTAAAGAAAATCTATGTGTAGCTCTCACATCTTGCAATTGCCAAACTCTAGACTAGCATAACACATGAATTAAGACATATATTCAAAAGATAAAGATATATTGTCATCGGTATCTAATAACATATTTTCAACTTAGTTTTTAGATGCACAACCTTAGAATTGCAAAAACTAGGCATCCGTTTGTTCCATCATGATTTGTCTATTTGATGTCAACTTCCTTTGTGTTGTCTTGTAAGTGCGATTTGAACCATACATTGGCTTCAAATGATCAAAAAGTCTAAAACGAGCCATTTAGTAGAAACCGGGTCAATGTCAAACCATTGAGAAGCATAAAATGAGGCTAAGGATCATTAAAAATCAATGGGACTGATGTGGGGTTGTTGCCGCAGTTTCCGATCTAGATTGAAAGCCCTCGACTGAAGCAAATCTCAATTAGATAATGAAAATCTTGGGCGAGATTTTAGGAAGAACAAACCGAGATTAAGTAAAACTCATAATGCGGAATAAATGAATGATATGGAAAGATAAGAAGATGAATAATGGTATGAAATATGATAAGTATAGGAAGATATGAACCAAGATATTCCTGCAAAAAAACCTTGACCAATGATGTGTCAAAACCCCTTAACGAAGAGCTTACCTTAACTCACACTTCTTTAACCTTATACAAGCCTTCTAAGTAAGACAAGAACAAGGAGGGACTAGTATCGACTAGGATCACCAACCTTCAAAAATCTAGCAAGGACTTCACAACGATTCAATCAATGCTCTCTCTTTGATTGAATAGGAATGAATAAAACACAAACTTCATAAGTGAAGTTGTGAGTTCACACAATATTGTTGAAAATAATAAATCAAATATATCTCTCCTTCTAAGGCTATTTATAAGAGAGAATTTCCTATCTTAAACTAGAAAAGATATCTTTAAAGAATAATCTATGAAATATATCTTTTAAAGATAATCTAAAAATATTCTTAAAAGATAAAACCAACAATTACCTTAAAAAATGTTTAAGAGTTTTTAAGGTAATAAAATAATAAAGATAGTTCTTCCAGAAATAGAAGATCTTGGCCGGATCTTCTAGCACGCGTCAGACTCCAAATCTCAAATGAAAATCTCGACTGAGATTTCATGCTGTTGGCCGAGGTTTTGCATCTTCCATGCAATCTTCCACTCTCTCGGATCCTCCCATGCTCGCAGCTTGCAACCAACCTTCCCTTGAGTATCTCCTACTATTGGATTAGTGAGAGGTCCATGTAATGTAGGCTCTATCAATGATGGTCCCACGTCAAGGACACTTATAGATATCAATTGTGAATGTTTGGAAGTTCTATAGAAGATCCATGAAGCAAACAATGAAGACTTGTGGAGACAAGAAGACCTAGAGTACACTTTTGCGCACTTTCGGTAAAAGAAAGCTATAGGAAACTTCGGAATGAACTAGAAGACCCACAAGTACTTGTTGGAAATGTATTATAATGGCTGCAACTATGTAGTTTACACCGAGAGTTAAATCATTAAGGAAGACCTCCAAGAATGGTCAAATTAGTGAAACCGGGAGCAAAAAAGCAATGTGCACACTCAGAGACAAAACCTCGGTGTGGCTCACTTTTGCTTACCTCGTACGTGGATGAGGCACTTGTTCATGGCCCGAGGTAGGTAAAAATGTTGAAATTATTTTAAACAATTGTTTTGTGATTTTTTTCCCGGGGGACTGTCGTTTTAATCCCTTATATAAATATGTTAGCATACAAATGTAGCAACCCGTGCTTATTTTTACACACAAATCACTCTCGAATAATAGACCAAACCAGCTAATTTTGTGTTTTGAGCTTGTTCTCGAGGATCAAAAACTGTTGAATGGTACCCTTGCGTCCTCGAAAGGACAAGGGGTCGGTGAAGATTTTAAGAAGTTGGAGTTGATCATCAAGGAAGTTGGGCAAAGTAATAAGGAAGAGTTAGAGACAATCGGGTCAAGGTTGTATGGTAGATTGGATAGATTTTAGTAGATCTTACAGGATATGTTAGATTACCCTCAAATGAGTGAATGTAACATTATATAACCTTGAACCATGCATTTCATAACTCTATTGTTCTCTTACACATTACTGTTTATATAGAAAACTTTCACCGTCCATATGTCGGTATCTACCTTGACCTTTTTGTGCTTAAGTCATTTCCAACAACACTTTCCATATTTCGGTTGGTTCTAAACGGTTTGATTGTTAGAATACAAGAACCGAACCACATACCTAGAACAATTCGGTTCATTTTCGAGTTCGGTTCCACTTTTAAAAATACATGAACCATACCTCGTACCTAAAATGGTTCGGTTCCTGGTTCCCAAACAAAGTCACGGTTTATGAACCGATTTTCAACCCTACCTTATTGTAGCTGAAGTTAGTAGTTGATTGAACGAACTTTGTTTTTTTTTGATAAATTTGATGGGTGTTTGGGAGAAAGAAGCTTGATAGACGTATATAATTACTTTAAAAGTTTACTTTTCATTTAATATTAATATTTATAGGGTTATATTTTAATATTCATTCAATAAGCTACCATAAGCTCCGTAAGCCCCCCCTTATGTAGCTTGTGAAATAAAAAGAATATAAGTTATAATAAACTGCTATAATCTCCATAAACTTGTGCTCTCAAACGTCCACTTCCTTGCTCATTGTTTTTCCCATGAGCTTGATATGTTTGATAAACTCCTAAAAAAGTTCTCCAACCGACCCTACCACTTAATGGAAACTAATCCATGGTAAAAGCAAAAGTTAAGACAAACTAACCATAATCAAACTTTGGTAATTGCAAATATAGGGATTATAAATCCTCACAACCATATTCAAATTTGACCCCGTTCGTAAATAGGGTTGCAACGGATTGTTAGAACAAGTTTACTCGTTGGGTAAAATGTCAAAAGTCATTAGTTTAAATGCCATTGAGGTCAAGTACTAGTCATTGTCATCGAGCATATGTTTCCATCCAATCTGTTTCATACCCGGTTAAATTTAATGTGTTCTAATTTATTTATTATTTTTAGTGATATAATAATTTAAAGGATTTTTTGAAGAAAAAATAACTTTTATTTTATAAAAAACAAACAAAAAATAATTATACAATAAAAAAAAATACACTTTAAATGAGGTATTTTTAAAAATATGTTTGAAAATTATTTATCTAAAATAAAATAATATTTTTAAAAACAATGATATAGATTCTCATTTTAATTTGATTAAGTAGACATATTTTGTTTAAAAACCTATTTTAAAACAAAATAGTGAAATGCTTAAGAAATGTTAGCATGCTTGACATGAAAACCGGTGAGCAAATAACAAGATGAAAACCACTTAAAACAAACAAGTGCAGATCATTTTATGGTGAACTTGCTCTTGTGAGTTGTGATTAGTGTAATAAGAGGGGATTATACTCTGCACTTTGTATAATCAGTATTTCTTTTGGTCTCTCATGTGGCAACCATGTTCGGCATCTTTAAGATGAATCCCCAATTGATGACAAAAGAACACCAAACTTTGTGATTAAATCAACAGACAATGGAACTTTAGACAAATTGCAGGTTCAATCAAGATTTTTGTACTAGGGAATGGGGCAGTTGAAAATTACTAAAATGACGTGCATTCTTATGCAAGCGTAGGCAGTATTCTCATACTGTGGCAGCCACATGATTTCAATTACAGCAACTCTGCGACTGTACAATGGCTTCTCCAATTGAGTGGCTAAAACTAACCCCAAGGCAATCAAAATCATCACTGGACTGGATCTCTGGGATCAGCAACAAAACCGATTCGTTTCCCCTTAATGTGGCCTCTTCAACTGAAAGCCACAGCAAAATTACAACTCCATATTATTATTGGGTACCAATTAACTCAACCAATTAGTATTTGTAGAATGTAATCTTACTCAACAAGTCTGCATAAAATTGCAGCTGCCTTATCGCTGTCCATGCTGTATATGATTAAATCCATGTACTGAACAGCCTCATGAGGTTCAAGGCCTTCCATGAAAAATCGGAAAAGATGAGAATGCGTCCCTTGCATCTCGGCTATGCACCCTGTCACCGTTGTCCTGTGCTGCTCTTTCGACAACTCAACTGCCTCCAACAATGGGAGGACGTTTCTCTCTTCTTCTTCGAAATGTTGTCTGCAATTCTCCTGCCACCAAAACAATCCAAGTTAGATAACACCAATTCCAGGTTGTAAAACCCTTTTTAAGCAATCAAGCAGTCATTAGTTACTACATTCCACCTAATAAAACTTAATCACCTGTAACACCACCAGCCTTGTAGACATGTTATGTAGAGCCTCCCTGTGGTCAGGAGTCCCCGCATCGAGGGCTACAATGGATTTGATAGCTTCTTTGATCCCATTCATTATGGGTAAGTCCCTTGCATGTTCCTCGTTTGCAGATTTACATAATCCTGCACCATTTGAGTATATGGATCACATACTGGCATTCCCATAAATGATTTCTTCGTAACATAAAGCTGTAGACTTATACACTGACTCAAAAGCGCACCATCAAACCCAGTTGGCAACAGTTAATGCATCAAAACTAAATATAAAATGTTACTCAGCTTTTATAATCTTTAGCCAAATCATGCTGTAAAGTAAAAATACATGAATTCGTTGGATATAATCTAAAGCTGGCAAATTTCACCCAAAAGATGCAAAAGGCATTCATACTTCTTCCAATGCAAGGCACATATGATTCCCCTGGGACGGGCGTCTATAGATCCTGACAACAAGTGAAGAAGAGCAACTTCTGCCTAGAACCAAAAACAAAATCTAAATTTCACTTCTATTTGCAGCTCTCGAAACTTCAACAATTAAAGCAGCTAATCAATCAATTACATTTCTCTGAGTTCCAAAATTTCGACATCAACTCAAAAAATAACCCAGATGTAACAGTGAAATGGCGTTTTATCTAAAAAGGGATAGAGGCTTCTCGCTACGGACGCGAGAGGTTTAAATTTTGATTAAAAGTAATCACTACCGGGTAACATTCATACTAAATAGAGCAACTCAAAATTATCATATCAAAAATCAAGACCAGATCATAATACCTCGATCTTCCCTCTGTAGAATGGGAAACACGACCTTTTCCTCTATCTGTGCGTGCTCAAGCAAAACATCATACAACTGGCCATAGCTCTTACTGAACTTCCTCACCTCCATCTTCGGCGTGCCAGCGGTCGGATCGATAGCCGCCTTGCCACCACGCAGGGTTAGATCTGCCGCCCACTGCACCATCCTCCCCAGGTGCCACTTCATACTCCGGTGCTGAAGCTCCGACATCTTCACCAGCGACGGCGTCGTATCGTTCCAATTAATCCCCTGCTTGAGATTTCTCACAAGCAAGGGCGGCTCCGGAAACCTAGCATCCATTGTCTGCAACATCGTCTCAGCGGAACCGGAAACGACGTCGTCCTTTCCAAATTCTAAAGTGAAGAGCGACATTTCGAAGATTGAAGGTGCGAACTCCAGCGCTACCGGCTTTTTCAGGAGAGCGAAACGGAGATAGTAAGTCAGCAGACTCGTAGGGTGTCCATACAGCATCAACGTCGGGAGCGGAGATTTTCCGCCGCCATTGCAGCCGATTGTGGCGTTTCGACTCTTGATTGCAAACACTGGAGTTCCTTCGCCTCGGCCGACTCCGGTTGAGCTGAATTTGCCAGAAGGCGGAGTTGAACAATCGCCGATTACATTGATGTTGACACCGACGCTACGGTGACGGATGTGATCGGAGGGAGCGATCTCGGCGGTGGACTGCTTCTTGAAGGATTCTTCTTTATGAAGACAATTTCCCATGGATTTGTGATATCTTCTACTCGCTGAAGAAGCAGAGATTTTGCGGGGGTTGGTGCAGATCGGAAGGGAATCAATGGCAGAAAAAGAGAGCTCAGTAAAGTAAAACAAAATCGAATTAAGAAAGAATATTTCTAGAAAATCGAGAAGAGGAAAAAGGGGAAGGACAGTTTAGGAATTTTTGGATAGGTTGCTTAACAAGCAAATCAACGAAAATTTGACGGATAAGAGTACCTGCTACTACTATTTAGTCGAGATTGGATTTGTGACTATGGGTTTGTTGGTTAATTTATTTTTAAAAATGTTTATCTACCCAAATAAACCATAGGGTTTTAAGATTTGTCAACTTTCATTTTTCAAAATAAAAATCTACACACTGAATTACTAATATATAATTATTTTAAATGTAAATGTGGAAATCAAGGATTATGAGCTATGATGTACAACCACGGACAAAAAGAACGGACACGACGAGAAATGAAGAGGTGACAATCCTTAGTTTGAAAATTGAAGAACGAATCATCTATTTTGTAATTCAACAACAACCGAACAACATAATCAACCAACAAAAACAATAATAAAATTTGTAAATAAAAAAGAGAAAGAATTGGAATAACACACTTAACATTCAACAAAGAAAGATTACATAGCAAAGTAGTAATAAAAGTTTCAAAATCAATTTATGAAATCAGAAGAAGAATGGAAGAAAATGGTGAGAAGAGTCGGCCGACGGAAGAACAACATTTCAACATTAGAACCGAAGAAGAAGAGGAGGAGGGAGAAGAAGAAGATTGGTAATCTGCTTCCGGCAACCACAATCTCGTAGGCTGTCATATGAGGCTAGGTTTAGTCGGAAGAAATGGGAGAGTAGAAGAAATATTACGGTAAATCAATATTTCTTTTTAATTTTTTTTTGTTTTTCTTTTTTTAGCCTTAAAAGGTAGGGAGAGCTTTCGTTGACCATGTTTTGACCTGACACAATTTGTGTCCTTGCCATGCCTATACGTTTCCTCGTCATGTCCTATCGTTGAACCGTATCTTGATCGTGTTGGGCCATATTTCACCGTTTCCTAGCCGTGTCTTACCGTGTCTCCATGTCCGACATGGCGGGACACGAGACACTCCACTTTCAAGAGGTTTCTATGCATCGTAGATTAAGAGATGGGAAAAAAAGTTTTTGGGAGTTTGTTTGTAAATATAGATTTTGTGGGTAAAATATGGAGGGAAGCGACAAAAGGAAATAAGAATAACTACTATAATGAATTAAAATAGAATCACATATATGAATATCATGAACGTTGATTAATGAATATTGTAGATAACTATTTAAAGTAGGCTTTGCCACAAACAACAAAAATCACGGTAAACTGTTTTGCTTGTGCTTTTGTAATTACAACAAATATGTAAAACCCTTTAAACACTTATATGTAACACCCCGAATCCACGAGACTTGGGGCGCTACGGGCAGAGACCTCACAATGGGTCCCGACCCTTAGATTGACAACAATTTCACCGGATCTTACAACAAGACACAAATAAAGGCAAAACCGAAATACATTTTTATGCAACTGATATGATTCCCGAAAGCATACAAATGAAAGACTCCAGCCGAGTTACAACTCCAAAGACCAAACGTCATACACAAAGTACAATATACAAAACACAATGCGCGACTCCAACCAAACCCATCCTAAAATGTACGGAACCCCAGCTGCCCACTCTTCCGGATCTCTCGGCCGCATCCCTAACATGCAAGACAACTACAACATCGGTATAAAACCGTTAGCTAACACTCACAGCATTAGAATCATGGTATTGACACGCACACACAAATCATCATAAACACATATCATGCTCCAACACACACAAGTCCGGTTTATTATATTTTCATTAAGTCATTTTGTTACTAATTCAACTTAGGTTTGTGACACGAGAATCCCCGAAACTCGCCTCGGTCCCTACTTACCGGCAAGGAATGGTATTGATGCATCCGATCGTCTACCCGCACCGGCTAGTCGCCGAGAACACCCTAGCTCTATGCAAGAGCTAGAAAAGTTGTCACCGCCCGTTATCATACACTTGGGCCAAATCAGTATATATAAAGGTCGTCCTATTTCCGGTTTCGTTATTATATAAAATAACACAACACACACACAACCAATGAACCAATCACACATCGATGCTAATACAAAGAATACGAGCTAAGTAAGTGCGGAGACTTACCTCGTCCCAAAGCCAAACCAACCAATACCGCTCTCGCATCCTGTAGGAAGGTACTCATTGCCTGATCATAACAAGGCACAAATCAATAACACTCTCATAAGCTAGAGGTCCTTAGACTTCTAGACCCGATGATCTCGCAAGATCATAACCCATAACACATACTAGGATAAACATGCCTAGTCTTGACAATCTCAACGGTGACAACACTATGCTAGGATACGCACATCCTAATCCACAATCTCAACAACCATATACTCACAATCTCAAACCTCACAAGCCTCACAAGGACAGTCATACCCTCATCCCATGAACCAACTCAGAAACATACATTTGTCAAACCTTAGAATCATTCCGAAAACCTCACACACTTGCCTATGGTCCAAAAGCCACTACATGGCATTCACAACTATCCTAGGTTCAAACCTAGCATGCTTCTAGCATAAACACTCTCTAGAATCAACTATGAACACATGCTCAAGAGAGGGTACTCACCAAGCAAAGACACGGGCGTGGAAGAAGGAAGCACAACCGCGAAAAGGAGAAGAAGACCGCACGGGCTGGCTGGATGAGCCAGTGCCCGCCCCCGCGGCCCAGTGGTCCGCCCTTGTGGCTCAAGATGGCCTCCCCTGCGGCTCAGTGCAGTGGCCTCCCCCGCGGCGTTGTCCAGCCGTGGGTGCGGTCGAGCTCCAGAGGGCGATCTTCGACGGGCTTTTTCGATGGATCCTTGATGTGTGGAGTGTCTTCTAGCTTCCTTGCTCTACCATAGTTGTCCCACACACACAAACATCATCAATAACCTTTGATCTAAGCTAGATCTGTCCATATGCAACACAACAAGAGGAAGAACTCGAATGATTCCATGGATTCCACCATTGGAGCTCAAGGAAGAAGAAGAAAATGAAGGAGGGAGAAGAAAGAACTTACTATCTAACTCGGAACTGCACAACACTCCCTTGATGGACAACTTACACAAGAAGAAGAGAAGGAAGATCATCATGGAAGAAGCTACCAAGCTCAAAGCGAAAGGAGGGAGAAGGAGCAAAGAAGAAGGGAGAATGAATGTCATGTGAAAGTAAAAATGGGGAAAGGAGAGAGAGAGAGGGGCTGCACCCAAGGGAAAAGCAAAGGTCAAGCAGCCACATCACTACAATAACGAGGGGTCGAAAGCAAAGCAAGGCAAACCAAGGGTCGGAACGGGATTTGGGATAAAATCCCGTCACTCAACACATCGAGCCTGTAGAATTAAAGTTCCGGGCGTTATATATAAGTCTTGAAAAGACTCAAAAAAGACTCACATGAAGGTGTTTTTGCAATAACAACATATCTTTAAAAAGGTATAAGACCGAACTTTCAATGAAAGATATAAACCTTCGAAGTAAAATGTAGGATCCAATCCCTTAGACCAGATTCTTTTCAATCTTTCCAATAAAATAACCTCACTTGGTTAGGACAAGCATTTTATCTAAAATCCTTTTTAAAGACCACTTCTTTCGAAGGTAAATAAAAGATAAGAATGAAACACTTTGAAAAGAAGCAAATTCACAATCTCAACTTAATAAATCATATATACAATTATAAATCAAATCATGATAGGGATCAATCAATCCTTAGATCAAGAGGCATATTAGCTATACATAATTGAATAGGAAACATAACTTATTGAATAATAAAACTACATGAATAAACTCACAAACTGTTTTGTCCAAGCACAACGAGGCGGACCTTCAAGCACAAATTGAAATCTACTTACAAACCTACATGACAGATGCATATTTAATAATGTTCGAGTTGCATAAAACCCTAGGCTGATACATGCTTATATAGGGTCGAGAAATGTGATCAAAAGGATATAAACTATTATCTTTCCAAAGATAAGAATGAAATATATGATCTTAGATAAACATCGAAACTCAGACGGTGAAGAAACAACTTGGATATGGCCAAGGAAGCCGTCTCGACACCGTCTAGCATGCCGTCTGGACCAAGCTTGGGCCAAGGTTGATATTGGGCTGATCCAAAGGTGATGTGAGCTTGATGTGGAGTCCATATGGCATGAGAACCATGATGAGATGGCATGGGAATCCATCTGGTGCCCGTCTTGATGTTGTCAAGTGATAGCATGAAATGTGACGTTAGTTTAGATGTGCATATAGGTAGTTTTTCCCCTTCTTTGTGTAAGTGGACATATATTCGAAGCATTTATGATCATATTTGCCTATTATGTTGAATGGAGATCTACACAAGCTTTGTGGTGATTTTAGGTGAATTGACACTAATTTGGAGTGAAATTGGAGCATTCATGAGGTATTGATCAAAGTGGACCTCAATGTGAAGCATTAGAGAGCTCAAGAAGAAGTATAAAATTAGGACTTAGAAGGTACATTGAAGAACAAAGAGGAAACACGTCTCAGAGAAGGAGCCATGTCCAAAGAGGGATTTCCATGGCCGAGTTTCCTCCGTACAGACCGTGGTTTCCATGTCAACAACCAAAATGAGATCTTTTCTAACCCTAATTCTATCCTATAATAAGAGGGCTGATGCGGCATTTTCGGGGGTTGGCTACCACGTACCATACTACACACTGATTAAGAGAAGACGGCATTGAGAGCTTTGAATTCATAGTCGGAACGGCTTGACAATCCGTAATTGGCTACATTAGAGATTGAGATATTGTGAGATATTTCTAGTTTTTTATTTTCTTCTTTTGAGAACACAAGAATGGAGATTGTTTTTGGATTGATTGAGTTTATGATTAATGGAGATATATTACATGGAAATCATTGTGTTTTCTTGAGTTCTATTGGTTATATCTTATTCTTGATTTCTTTATTGATTATTGATATGAATATGATGATTGTTGGCTAAACCCCTTGCAATTCTAGGGTGATTGGTTGAAGATTGTGGTTTTGATGATGATAGATTGACCTTACAAAACAGATGGGATCTTGAGAGTTATGATTTAACCTCCGCATAGGAGTTTCCACGGGCTGTTCTTGATTTTCACGACCGAGATTTCCATAGATCCAGCCGTGGTTTCCTCTCTCATGCATACATTGTTATATCCTTAAGTCTTGGTTAAAGATTGCTAATTAAAAGCTAGCCTTGTTGAACCTTCCTAACCTATATCCTTGCTTGGGAAGAGACTTACCCGGTGATTCCTTTGTTTGGTTACCAACGATTACAAGTTCTAGGTATTAGAGGAGTCAAAACCCTCTATTAAGATTGAGTGTGCCAAGCCTTTACCTTTGTGAATTTACTTGATTTCCTTGGGTTTGGTGTTTGGTTTGAGAGTATAATCTTTCCCTTAGATCCTCTATCTTATCGAGACTCAACATCCTTTATTTAGAGCCTTTGGGCTGAGATAATTGGGTATTGGAACTTCACCGTACAGTATCCCGTTTTAGAACATATATCTTGCAATCCCAGCTCTGTCCTTTACATCCATAGACATATTGATTCGAAAACCACAATCAGATACTTTAATCTCTAGAATTTGCGTTTCCCAATTATATTACATATTCTTATCATTGCTTTTGATCATTGCTATTGCATGCTTGCTGAGTTAGATTGCTTTGCTGAATTTATTCTCACCAAATCCCTGAGATCGACTCCGGAATATTAGCCCTTACTACAATAGATCTGTACACTACGGGTTCGCTTATCGTTAGGCATATATTTCAGGATATAAGTTTAAGACTTTTTGCACACACACGTTTTGGAGTGAACATCTAGCTTCAAGTCTTGATTTGTTTTTGCTGCGGTCTTCAATCTTGCATTTTGGGCTTCTTTAGGGAACTTCGTGTTACTTGATTATTCATTCCTCAATCATGTATAATGCTTCTGTGTTACTCTAACTTCAGGGAGGAATGAATACTTTGTATTTCACTTCAAATGATGCCAGAATCGGCCTTAAGTCGTTGCAATATAAAATAGCGAAGCTAGAAACCGAAATGTTGACAAGGGAAGATTTTTATACTAAAGTGAAGTATGAGAGAGCAAAGGACGTAAGAAAATACATGATTCTAAAGGATATATGATGTTACAATTGAAACTCATCAAAATACTCCATACTTAAAACTTGCTCGTCCTCAATTAAGATCATGACATACATATTTTAATGTGCAAAACAAATGATTTCCTCAACTAGGAGGATAACAAACAACTCAAATCATGTCATTGTAACATCAATCATTGTAAAAGGATAAATGACGAATCATAACTTTCCAAACCACTCAAGGATAATTTGTTTGCTCCTCAATCTCACAACATGTGTTTAGAAAATATATCTAGCTTCAATCAAGCTCAATAGACACCAAAAGTTCTTACCATAATGTTCGCTCAAAAGTGTGTGTGCAAATAAGCCTTAAATTTATAACCTAAAATATAAGCCTGGACGATATGCGAACCCGCAGTGTACGGATCAATCGTAGTAACGAAAAATACTCCAGGGTCGATCACAGAGATTTGGTGAACCCAAATTGATAAAAGCAATCTAGCTAAGACATATGCAAGGAACAATGACCAAAAGCAAAGATAAGAATATGTGTAATAATTGGGAAAGCACAAATTCTAGAGATCAAGGTATCCAATTGTGGTTATCGATTCAAGGCTTCTAAAGATTCAAAGGATAGAGCTGGGATTGCAAAGAAAATGTGTTTCGAATGTGGATATATCACGGGGGAGGTCTCACTATCCGCTATTCCAAACCAAAGAAACTTATCACCGGGTAAGTCTCAAAGCTTCAAGGGAAAGGAATGATAGTCTCAAACCAACCACTCAACCTAAGGGAATATAATTAACCATCACCAGATAAGTCTCAATTTAACTCACAAAGGCAAGAGGAAGGCACACTCAAACCTTATAAAGGATGAACCTTTATTTCTTAGAACTCATCATCATTGGAAACCAAGCAAGGAAATCACCGGGTAAGTCTCTTCCCTTACTTGGATATAGGTTAGGAAGGTTCAAAAAGGCTAGGGTTTAAGCAATATTTAACTTTGGTGTAAGGATAAAACATGATATGCACGACAGAAGAAACCACGGGTGGATCTTGGTGAAATCTCGGCCGAGATTCTCAAAAACAGCCCGTGGAAACGTATCTGCGAAGGTTAAAACACAACTCTCAGGGTCCAATCTGTTTGTATAGGTCAATCTATCATCATTTAAACCACAATCATCTACCAATCACCCTACAATCGCAAGGGTTTTAGCCAACAATCATCATATTCAAATCAACAATGCAATATATATTCAAGAATAGAATGCAATCGATTGAATCGAAATAAACGCAAGAATTGTTACGCAAGCGGTTCTTAAATAACATAAATTGAATCAAACCAATAACAAAATCCATTCTTGTGTTCTAAAGAAAGGAAAATCAAAACCTAGAAAAATTTTACGAAGTATCTCTCAATCTTGAATCTTGATGAAGTATGGGTTGTCAATCCGTTTCCAAGGCGCGAATCCAATGCTCTCCACTGCAATCCCGCTTTCTCTCCAATTGATGTTGTGTTGTGTAGTGTGTTTTTCATCATTGCTGCGATCTATCTTATATAACAAAGTTAGCATTTGAAAGATTGTGTTTTGGGATGAAACGTAGAACCCATGGCCCGGCCTGAGAAAAATATATCGGCCGTGGAAATATGTCCTTGTCCGAGATTTCTTCTCTGAGGCGTGTGAGCTCTTTGTTCTCCCTTGTATTTTCCAAAACTAGACTTTATACTTCTTTTTAAGTCCTTCAGTGCTTCCATTATGGTCCACCTTGATCAATTGTCCATTGAAGAACCGGTAGGTGAAATAAATAAGTTAAAAGATACTCTAGAAGGGGGGGGGGGGGGGTTGAATAGAGTATGAGAACTTTTCGCAACCAAAATCTCAAGGCCTTGAAACTCCTTTCAAGGGCCTTGATGTCAATCTGTGCTCTTAGTGAAACTTTGATTTCAAGGGTTTTGAAACAACTTTCAAGGGCCTTGACTTCGTGCTCCTGCAAAAACAAAGTTAGTCACAATAGCAAGATATAGTGCAAAATGTAAAAGATTGACACGAGGATATGTTTACGAAGTTCGGCTCTAAATAGCCTACTCTCCGTCCCAGGGTATAGCCTTAGGATCTAACTATCTATTATCAGCTTCAAAGAGTCCTAGATACAAACTATAAGAAATCCCCTTCTTCTCTCACTGTAGCCAATGCTACGATCTAGCTCCAACTCTCAACCTTGCTATAATAGCCTAGTTACTTCCCAGAGTAACACACACTCTAGTATAACACTATTTAGATCTTCCAATGGAGCTCATGTGTTTTCTCTTTCTAAGGGGATAAAGCTTTTGCGTAAATGAGAGAAAGAAAAACGACGAATAAAGATGTTTAGGTTGCTTGAAGACGTAAAGATGTTTTCCGTATATGCTTGTGTGTCCTTTCTTCTTTGACCATCATCTTCATTTATACTCTTCTATGAAGAGGTCTTCTAGCCGTTGGAGAGATGACCGTTTGAAGATGAATCTTCTTCTCCATGAAAATCGCTTCCTGTTTCGAGATAAGGTAGACGTTGCAAATCTTCAACTCTTGAGAACACGTCGAGTCCTTAGCTCCTTGATCTTCTCGTTCTATGTTGAACCGAAAGAGAAAATATTTTGACACTTTTCTATTTTAGAAAATCTCTTAAAAAGATTCTCTAATCTTCTGTTGAGATCTTCAGTTATAAAAGATCTTCCCTGAAATCTTTCTGTTGAGCAATTCGTTCATGGAAAATCTTCTTTGCATTTGAATCCTTGTTTCGTCGTGCAACTATATAACTCTAAGGCCTTTGAGATCGTTTCTTTGTAACGCTATTTTCCTTGTCCTTAAGTTATACTTCAAGGCCCTTGAATCCCATATCAAGGCCCTTGACATTCGATAAGACCTGCACTGAATTCAAACCAACCAAGCATCTAGAGAATATAATGAATACATTATTAGTATATCCAACTACTACATTTGTGTTAAGTCTTCCATCATCAATACCTGTAAAACATTATGAACAAGGTGGAGTTTTCAATCTCCCCCTTGATAGAAGACAACACAAATGTTTTATCGTACCTACATTTGTTAGTTTAGCAATGCATACGAAAATTAAAACTAAAATGCAGAATGCAGTATATCGAATGTCGTATCATTCATTTATCCCCCTTTTTCTTTCAACAAGGGAGAAAAAATAGTCAAAACACGGGAGTTTTAAACACGATTACAGACCTAAAAGAGTATATTCACAAACCACATAAAAAGATTTTCAAAACAGTCATGACAGTCAGAGAACTTCAAGTTTCCTTGTACCATCTGGAGGAGCTTCCTTTCCCATAATGTTCCCTTAAACACATATCACTCCATCGATCCTGAGCATTGATTAGGTCAAGTTATTTCCGAGAAAGATCTGTTCTTCTTTGATCGGAATTCTTATCATACTTAACTCTTCAATAGTCAGAATATCTGGATCTTCTACCAACGGTTGACAAATGGGTTTATCCTTGATAATCTTATGACATTGTATCATAACTTTTTCAGCATCTTTTATAGTCGCCTGTCCATCATCTTTTGAGAGGGGCTTAATACTGCTAGCAACTGTAAGAGACAAAGCATTAACATGAAACATCTGATTAATTTTCTAGTTAAGAATACCCAGTAAATCTTGTGTTTCATCCATCTTGTTAGGCACTGAAGCTCTGAAAAAGACAAGATCGGATCTTAGTGAGTCCACTGCCCTCTCTACAGCTTCCAGATGCTGCTCTGTAGTGAAATTCCATTCTGGCTGCTCCTTCAAAACCCATACAATACTGAAATCCACCTGAGTCTTTTGAATTCCTATGGTCTCAAAGAAGGCTTCATCCAATCCTCCATTGACAATGTGCAATTCCTCACCAAAAAAATCAATTGAAAAATGCCTAAAGATTATGGGAAGGAGATTCCCATATGGCAGGTGACTAGTGCTTGGAGAATTTATGACATTTACCATATGAGACAGGATAAGTTCAGGTAGATTTACTTTCAACCCATTCATCACATTGTAGACTAAAACAAGCACAATATTGTTTATAATATCCTTGTTAGCAAACCTGGGTACTACACATCTGTCTAAAATAGCATAAATGATTCTGGCTTCCAGGTTTAAACAAGTGATAGTGGGTGGTGATAAAGCATTGGGAAGGAGAAACTGTTCTCTGGCTAATCTGATAGTTCTAGTAGGGCAAGAATGCTCTAAAACGTCATATAGAGGAAAACCAAAGATATCAGCTACAATCTCATAGGTAATGGTGATTTTCTTACCTTTGATGATTGAGTCCAGAATCCATTCTCCTCTTTCTCTTCTTGCCGTTAAGTTCGTGTAGAACAACCTGATCAGTCGTGGATACGCGGATTCACCTGGGTTTAACATGATCCAGATTGAGCTTGCCTGAAGCATTCTAGCCCCGGTAATGAGAAGCAGGTAGACAGTTCGCTATGAACCGGCTCACACATGCATTGGTAGCGATCATCAAATTCTGTTATCCATTTCTTGGCTGCCGTTGGACTTGCAAACCAACTCAAAGGAAGCCCAATCTTAGAAAACATTCTGTGCATCGCTTAGATAGTCTGAAGAACTCGAGCTTGATTTAGATCCTAAACCCGAATCGGAGTTAAATGATATTTGAACTATTCTCTGTCGTTTGAGGATAGATGGTGTTGCTTCATCCATTGAAGATCTCTTGGATGCCATGAGAAAATTTTGAGAAGAAGATGAAGAGGGTTTGTAAAATCGAAAGAGTAAAGCACTGTTCTTTCAAAGGGAAAAGGAAGCGGAAGAAATAAAGAGGGAAGAGAAGAGGTTTCTAAGGGAAGAAGTCTTATCAACATAAGATCAATTTTTTTTAAGATCTTGGGAAAATCATTGATGATAAAAATTCTTTCCATAAATTTTGGTAACCACTTTTCAAAATCCTTTGAATCTGATAACAAAACCTTTTATAATCCCATTTAAAGAATAAAAATTAGATAATTCAATATCTAAAGGATATGAATTTCTAATTGATCCGTTTTATTAATATACCCTTTGAAATATGTTTCAAGGCCCGTTGAATTTTATTTCAAGGCCCTTGAAAACATCAATTGGGCTGCATGTGTAGCAACATTTAAACTCGTTTACTCCCCCTACTTTAATGCTTCCTTGTTCAACATACCATGCTCCAATCTAATAAAATTAAATTGTTCCTCAGGAAGAGGCTTGGTAAAGATATCTGCAAGCTGCAAGTTAGTTGAGATAAAAACATCACCTTTCTCAACATGATCACGTATAAAGTGATGCCTTACATCAATATGCTTAGTCCTTGAATTCTGCACATGATTTTTGGTTATAGAAATAGCACTAGTATTATCACATTTTATAGGAATACCTTTCAAGTCAAAGCCAAGGTCACGAAGCTGTTGAGCAATCCAAAGAATTTGTGCACAACAGGCTCCTCCAGCTATATATTCAGCTTCAGTTATGGATAGGGCAACAAAGTTTTGCTTCTTGGAGTGCCAACTAATTAGGGATGACCCTAAGAATTGGCAACATCCAGAAGTACTTTTTCTATCGACCTTATAACCTGCAAAGTCCGCATCTGAATAGCCAACAAGATGAAACGAGCTTTGACGTGGGTACCATAACCCTAGATCCCGAGTGCCATTGAGATACCGAAAAATTCTTTTCACAGCTATCAAGTGTGACTCTTTAGGATCAGCTTGAAGTCTTGCACACATGCACCCGCTAAACATAATGTCAGGACGACTAGTAGTTAGATACAACAATGAACCGATCATATCTCGATACTCCTTTTGTACTACACTTTTGCCATTCTTGTCATGATCTAGCAAAAGTGTTGAACTCATAGGAGTCTTTGCAACCTTATATTGATCCATTTTGTACTTCTTAAGCAAGTCTATAGTATACTTGCTTTGATTGAGCAAAATTCCTTTCTTTGCTTGTGTAACTTGAAGTCCAAGAAAAAAAATTTAGCTCTCCCATTAAGCTCATTTCAAATTTCCTACACATAATATCTGAAAATTCCTTGCAAAGGGAATCATTAGTAGCACCGAATAATATATCATCAACATAGATTTGCACTACTAGAATGTTGTTGCCTGTAGTTTGATAAACAATGTTTTATCAATCAAACCTCTTTTGAAAATATTTTCAAGAAGATATTTTGATAATCTTTCATACCAAGCTCGAGGAGCTTCCTTAAGACCATAAAGAGCTTTGTCCACTTTAAAAACATGATATGGAAATTCATCATTTTCAAAACTAGGAGGTTGAGCAACGTAGACTTCTTCTTTTAAGAAGCAGTTTAGAAAAGCACATTTTACATCCATTTGAAAAAGTTTTATGCTCATAAAAGATGCAAATGTAAGTAGCATACGTATGGCTTCTAACCTGACAACTGGAGCAAAAGTCTCCTCATAATCAATACCTTCTTCTTGGTTATAACCTTATGCTACAAGGCGTGCTTTATTTCGTATGAATTTGCCACTTTCATCCAATTTGTTTCGAAAGACCCATTTCGTGCCAATAACTGATTGATGTTTTGGTCTTGAAGTAAGAATCTATACCTTGTTCCTCTCAAATTCATTCAATTCATTTTGCATAGCAATGATCCAATCAGGTTCTTGAAGAGCTTGAACGTAGTTCTTTGGCTCGACAAGCGATACAAAAGCGGAGAAGGCACATAGATTGTTCACTTTAGATCTAGTTTGAACTCCAGTATTTGGATCTGAGATCACATTCTCTTGTGGATGATATGAGGAGTGTTGAACTTTTCTTCTTTTGACAGATGGAGCAGATCCAGAAGGTTAAGCTTCATATGTTTGACTAGATTCAGGTACCGTTGGTATAATACCTGTTGATCCAATCTCAAGGCCTTGAAGTTGGGTTTCAAGCCCTTGAAGCGGAGTTCTGTTATCACAGTTTCCTGTTTCAAGGTGGTGTGTTTCAAGGTCTTGAGAGTTTTCTTCGGTATCTTGAATCTTTTCCTGCATATTCTTGTCTTGATCTTTAGGATCTTCCTCTTCAGCCGAATTATGATCTTCTCTTTGATTCAAATTTAGATCTGCAAAACTCTCACTCAAAGTACCATCATTGCTTTCATAAAAAATAATATGAATGCTTTCCTCAACAATTTTGGTACGTTTGTTATAGACGCGATAAGCTTTGCTATTTGAAGCATATCCAATGAATATATCTTCATCACTAAGTGCATCAAATTTCCCAAGATTATCTTTGCCATTGTTATGAACAAAACAAGTACATCCAAAGGGTTTGAAATATGAAATATTTGGTTTTCTTCCTTTAAAGAGTTCATAAGTAGTCTTTTTCAAGATAGGGAGAATTAAACATCTATTCAAAATATAATTTGTACTGTTTACTACTTCAACCCAAAAACTTTTTGGCAAATTATTTTCTAAAAGCATTGTCCTAGACATATCCTCAAGAGTGCGGTTCTTACGTTCCACAACTCCGTTTTGTTGAGGAGTTATAGGAGCTGAAAAATTATGTGAAATGTCATATTTTGCACAAAACAAATCAAACTTCAGTTGATCAAGTTCTCTACCATGATCACTTCTTATAGAAACAATTGGTAGGTTTTTCAAAGTTTGTAACTCCTTACAGAATTTTGAAAACTCAAATAAAGCTTCAGATTTTTCTCGTAGAAAAGAAATCCACGTGAAACGAGAGAAATCATCCACTATAACAAGGATGTACTTCTTGCCTTTAGGAGATTTGACACTCATAGGTCCACAAAGATCCATGTGTAAAAGTTCAATGGGTCGAGAAGAACTTACAACTTTCTTAGGTTTGAATGAACCTCTTGTTTGTTTACCTTGTGTACACGCCTCACATAGATCAATAACCTTGAAATTTAGGTTTGGCAAACCACATACCAAATCTTTTGTAAGTAGCTTCTGCATGGTATGCATGCTTACGTGACCAAGTCTTCTATGCCAAAGCCTTGGATCATTAGTCAAGGCCTTTAGACATTTTAGCTTAGTTCCTGAAACTTGGTTTGTACTCATTGAATAAACATTATTATATCTAGGAGTAGTAAACAACACTTCACAACCCGTCTTTTTGTCTTGGACCTCACATTTATCTGAATCAAACATGACTTTATTGCCTTTATCACAAATTTGAGAAATACTTAGCAGATTATATTTCAAACCATAAACCAAATAAACATCATCAATAAAGTTAGATGAATTATAGCAAATTTTACCAATGCCAATTATGTCACACTTTCCTTTATCACCAAGAGTAATGGTTCCAGATGATTGCTTCTTTAAATTTGAGAATAAAGAGCTTTTTCCACTGATGTATCTTGAGCAACCACTATCTAATATCCATTTGTGCTCCTTTACCTTGGTGATATCCTGCAAAATAGTAAACATCAACCTTTCCGGGTCGACCAAATGGCATATTTTGGTTCATATTCAAGTTCGATCGTGTTTGGTGGTCTAGTACCTTTAGGAACCCATATTTGTTTGACCTGGTTCCTTAAACATAAAGGATAGGTGTTTCTGATGATATAATGATCATTTCTTCTATAAGGACATGTAGATTTAACATGACCCTTTTTACAACAGTAGAAGCAAGTAGGCATATGAATGCTTCCTTTGGCCTTGACAAAATGGTGGTAGGTTTTCTAGGAAAGCTCCTATGATAACCTATACCCATCATTCTCTCAAGATTATCTTTTGAACAAGTAAACTTAATAAGTGCAGCCTTCTGGTCTTGACCCGTCAAAGTTAGATCAACTTTCTCTTCCTCTAGATCGATATAGTTTCGATGAAGAGAGGAGAGTTTGTCCTTGAGAATTAGGTTCTCTGATTCCAAGGCCTTGATATTGTCATCAAGGTCTACTTTTTCTGTGTTAAGATTTTCAATCTCCAGAGACATTTCACTTAATTGTTTTTTTTTTTCAAGTAGCTTTTCTTTTAAAGAATTTATCCTTATTCTATGTTCCTTATCACATATGATAATATCTTTAAGGAATTGTTTCAGGTCAGTTTCAGGTTGAGACATAATTGTACTTACCACATTTTCAACATACAGAATTGAATCTTCTTCATGATCGGCCATGAGACACAAGTTTGCTTGTTCTTTTTCGTCTTTTGATTCATTTGTTGATTCTGAATCACTCCATGAAGCGGCCATAACTTTCTTCTTTTGATCATTTTTCTTGAAGTTGGTCCTCTTCTTTTGTGGACAACCTTCACAAGATGATCTGTTTCACCACATTCAAAACAAGTCAATACTCTCGTTTTCTTATTAGAGTTAGAAAACTTACCTCGGGGTTTTGATGCTCGTGGATATTCTCTATTAGCAGATTGTTTCTTAATCTTGAGAATTCTTGCGAGACCCTTAGAGATCATGGCGATTGCATCTTCATCATCATCATCATCACTCTCCTCTTCGTCAGATGGTAATTCATCTCTTCTTGATTTTAATGCCAAATTCTTGGAGTTGGATGGGAGCTCTCCATCTTCTTCACCAAGAACCATTTCATGTGTGATGAGTTTTCCAAGGAGGTCATCAAGAGGAAGAGTTGTGAGATTCTGAGCTTCTTCAATAGCAGTCTTCTTTGGTCCCCACTTGGCTTTAGGTAGGCTCCTTAGAACCTTCCTCACTTTCTCTTCATTTGTGAAGATCTTCCCTAGTGAGTCCATGTTGTTCACGATCTCAGTGAATCTGGTGAACATTTCTTTGACTGTTTCATTTGGATTCATCTTGAATAGCTCGTATTGTCTAAATAAGATGCTAATCTTTGTTTCCCTGACTTGACCTGTTCCTTCGTAAGTGACAACAAGCTTGTCCCATATTTCTTTAACACTCTTGCATGATGAGATGCGGTTGAATTCATTGGCATCTAATCCGCAATATAATAGGTTCATTGCTTTGTAGTTCTTTGATACGTTGTCCAGGTCAGTTTGTGTGAAGTCAGCTTTCTTCTTTGGGACTTGGACACCTTCAACCGTTGTCATTAGAACTTTAGGTCCATTTTGAATGATGCTCCAAAGCTCCATGCCCTGGTCAATAATGAACATACACATGAGTGCTCTCCAATGAGCAAAGTTGTTGCCACAGAAGAGTGGTGGTCGAGATGAGGATCTTCCTTGAGCAAATCCACCATCACCTACAGGATTCATGATTAGTCTCACTGATGGTTAAATCAATAAACGTGAGTCTAGCTCTGATACCAATTGAAGAACCGGTAGGTGAAATAAATAAGTTAAAAGATACTCTAGAAGGGGGGGGGGTTGAATAGAGTATGAGAACTTTTCGCAAACAAAATCTCAAGGCCTTGAAACTCCTTTCAAAGGCCTTGATGTCAATCTGTGCTCTTAGTGAAACTTTGATTTCAAGGGCTTTGAAACAACTTTCAAGGGCCTAGACTTTGTGCTCCTGCAAAAACAAAGTTAGTCACAATAGCAAGATATAGTGCGGAATGTAAAAGATTGACACGAGGATATGTTTACGAATTCGGCTCTAAATAGCCTACTCTCTGTCCCAGGGTATAGCCTTAGGATCTAACTATCTATTATCAGCTTCAAAGAGTCCTAGATACAAACTAGAAGAAATCCCCTTCTTCTCTCACTGTAGCCAATGCTTTGATCTAGCTCTAACTCTCAACCTAGCTATAATTGCCTAGTTACTTCGCAGAGTAACACACACTCTAGTATAAAACTATTTAGATCTTCCAATGGAGCTCTTGTGTTTTCTCTCTCTCTAAGGGGATAAATCTTTTGCGTAAATGAGAGAAAGAAAAACAACGAATGAAGATGTTTAGGTTGCTTGAAGACGTAAAGATGTTTTCCGTATATGCTTGTGTGTACTTTCTTCTTCGACCATCATCTTCATATATACTCTTCTATGGAGAGGTCTTCTAGCCGTTGGAGAGATGACCGTTTGAAGATGAATCTTCTTCTCCATGAAAATCGCTTCATGTTTCAAGATAAGGTAGACGTTGCAAATCTTCAACTCTTGAGAACACGTCGAGTCCTTAGCTCCTTGATCTTCTCGTTCTCTGTTGAACCAAAAGAGAAGAAATTTTGACACTTTTCTATTTTAGAAAATCTTCTAAAAAGATTCTCTAATCTTCGGTTGAGATCTTTGGTTGTAAATGATCTTCCCTGAAATCTTTCTGTTGAGCGATTCGTTCCTGGAAAATCTTCTTTGCATTTTAATCATTGTTTTGTCGTGCAACTATATAACTCCAAGGCCTTTGAGATCGTCCCTTTGTAATTCTATCTTCCTTGTCCTTGAGTTATACTTCAAGGCCCTTGAATCCCATATCAAGGCCCTTGACATTCGATAAGACCTGTACTGAATTCAAACTAACCAAGCATCTAGAGAATATAATCAATACATTGTTAGTATATCCAACTACTACATTTGTGTTAAGTCTTCCATCATCAACACCTGTAAAACATTATAAACAAGGTGGAGTTTTCAGTCCATGAATGCTCCATTTCCGCTCCAATTTGCGCCAATTCACCTACAATTATCATAAAGCTTGTGTAGATATTGATTCTAACATAATAGATGAATATGAACCATAATTTCCATGAATGTATGTCTATGTACGCAAAAGAAAGGGAAAAACTAGATATATGTATATCTATACTAAGGTCATATTCATGTTATCAAAATACCCCATACTTGCCTCTTGCTTGTCTCCAAGCAAGGTTCAAATCTAGAATACCAAGATGTATATAATATGAACATGCAAAGACAAGGGAAAACAACAATATTTTTGGCTTCGTGCTTTTATTCATATATGACTCTCTAAAATTGCTTCATAGCTTTTGAAGACCGTTATGTGAACAAAAGGAATCATATTACGAAAGGAATAATCACACCTTGCAAGAAGTTCAAAACAAGCATCATAACTTGAAATATATCAAAATCAATTACGGAAAATCCGATTTGAACCACAAAGTCAATCAACATACTCAAAGATCTTAAGGACTTTCAAATGAAGGTCAAGAAACGTGTTAGGGTAGGACGTGTGTAGGATATGTGTTGCAAATGTGGGAAAAGGATAGAACTCCACAACTGCAATAAAAACTCAACATCCTCCAATAAGCTCTTTTCACTGTTTTTTTTTCAAATTTTTTTCTTTTATTTACTTTCACTTGAGAGCATGGACAGAGGTGCACAATAACGGAAGTCTTGGAGATCATCTAACCTCAATTTCTTGAGGTGCCTCAAACCATAATGCACATGTCATGACTCGTTAGGACTATCACTCAATCTGATTTTGGCAAGACACAAACACCCGTCTATGTGAATGGTGCCGAGTTACTCATCATCATGATTGACGTCCCCAAACCTATTTTCTAACTACTTGTCACTTTCAACTTCAATTTTTCACAAACTTTCACTAACATGCATCCTAATTCCCGGATAAATATAAGGAAGCGAATACATATGAGGAGCTAAAAGCGTAATCAAGAAGAAGAAAGGAATAAAATCGAAATGCCTTAATCATATAAAAAAGATGTGCAAGAACTTATAGCGCGGTTTCAACCTTCAAATCTCAACATGATTTAGACAAAAACAAATGATCAAACTTGCATGAAATTCCTACAAGGTATTCAAATCCTTTATATGCCATAATTCAATTTAATCACATAAAAATCATCAAAGATATTCCACAAACAATATCATCATTGTGGTAGTTCCATCCTAGAAGCACAATTTTTTTAAAAAATTTTAATTGTTTTTTGTGAATTTTCAAAATGTATATGAATGCAAAATTGTAAGGAAACGTGTAACAAAAAAATAAAAGTGCAAATACGATAGACATAACACCAAAGCAAAGTATGACAAGATTTATTACAAATCAAGTTCAATCCACCCCATACTTAGATTACACATTGTCTCTAATGTGCAATGAAATAGAAAGAAAAGAAAACTCACAATGTCTCAAAATAAAAATAAAACCGAAGGCACTGAAGGTGGAGCTAAATCACATGGGTGGTGGCGGTGTGAACATGAAGTAGGAAGGATCGTAGGCCCGTCCAAACTACTGACGGTAGACGTCCTCCATTATCTGCGCATCACGGAGGTGGGCTCTCTCATGAGTGTCAAGGTGAGCGTCGATGCTACGGATGTCATCACAAATAGCTAAGAAGGAAACCTACAAGTTCCCCATCCTAATATCAAGTCCTCCAACCCAGACGGGCCGCTCAAAAGTGTTGGCCCTGCGTTGGAGCTGTGATGGGGGCGGTGGGAAGTAGTTCTCCTTGCTGGCCGGCATCTCATGCCGTCCCAAGTAAGCATAGCTAGTAAACGGATCCTCAAAACTACTAACCTCATCATAAACATCTACACCACTAGGACTTGCATCTATCCTGGTTTCCATGTCAGCAACATCCTCCTCCTCAACAGTAACAGGAAATCCCTCAAACTCATCTGACTCGGCTGTAGCAGTATGCATATGAACAAATGCATACTTCCAATACTGAGGATCCCTAAGAGTATAGTCTTAACTCCAAGGAATTCCTCTAGCTCCCTTGCCCTCCCAAGGCATGACCACGTAAGGTGCGCCACAATCTCGGGCAACAAGGACACCTCTCGTGATAAAATGCTACAATCCCAAAGGTCTAGCCTCCGCAACCAAAGTGCAAGCAGAAAAGTCTACACCTATAAACTTGGCGATGTGAGTCACCAAGTGTCCTACACTTATGTCGCCCTTAGACTTGTTTCCAATTTTCCACAGACAATCAACAGCATGGTAGCACAATCCGGAGTCACTACGGACACCATGCACCACAAGATATAGAGCTCACCCGCCTTCACCTTCTGAGGCATCTCAACCCTAGTAAACAAACTCTCGGATAATATCCTATGGGCTAACTTGAAAGACAAGTTGTAAATCAATTTGTCCTTTGAGTCCCCGGGTTGCCAAAAATCATTCTCACCCACCACCATATCAATACTTTCCTAAAATGCGCTCGGGGTTACATGTCTAGGGAACGTTCCGTTCATAGTCTCTTCAAACAAAAACATGGTCCCAAACTGCACTATATATATCCCAAACTCTCGGTTCATCAACCTAAACCTCACGGCCTTCTCCCTCGGATCATGCTTAAATGAGCTAAGAAACTCCATAGTAATTTTATCATATGCATCCTCACGGATGCCAACAAATCCTACCAAACTAGCTCTCTCAATCATCCATCTCTAATCACCAACCACATCCATGCATTCTACTTCATCAAGTACTAAATGCCTAGGAGCAACAATATTCCGAGGTTGAATGCGTTCGTACCTCGCTTTGTTTTATTAAGGATGAGTTGGAGTGTAGGAGGTGGTGAAGGTGGTGGAGCTTGTTGAGAGGAGAAATAATTTCCCCTTGGAACCAGTTTCCTTGATGACATACTTCATCCTTCCTTTACACAGGAGAAATCTCAAGTGGATCTTGAAAAATCTCGGCCATGGAAATTGTACTGGCCCGAGATTTTTGTCGTTTTTTCACGAATTTAGCAAATATGTAAATATTTTTCCAAACTAATGTCTCTCCTTCCTTCCTATGCCTATTTTGTTCCAAACTACACAAGATCTTCACACAAATCAACACAAACAAAGCCAAATCGAAGGTGAAAGAGAAAACCTAGGTTTTGGATTGAAAAATCCAAATGAAGCCCGATATGATGGATTGTTGCATTTTTGATTTCAAAATCTTCAACGTGGTTGAGAATACTTGAGTTTTGGAGGAAGAACGAAGTAAATCGATTAAGAAACAAGGATTTGAGAAGAGTGTAGAGAACGGTCTTCCAAGGTGTTTGAGCGTGGAATTGGGGGTAGGTTTTTGGAGAAAATTGGTGAAGTGTTCTTTATATACTCTCATTGAATTTTTAAAAATCTCGGCCGATATTTTACATGTGGAATCCGCTTGCCCAAGATGTTTCTTAAGTTTCTTGCGACATAGTTTTGCTCGGGTAAAAATTCAAAATCTCGCCCGTGGAAACTTGTACTTGCGTGAGATTTTTGCTTTTTCGTTCCAAATTGACAAATCGACTTGTTTTTGTACTTTTGAGTTCTTTTTGAGTTTATCTAGTTCTTGTCATTCGAGTACACAACTAAAACGGGAAACGAACCAAATAAAAAGAAAAAAAGAAAACTATTCTACTCTTTCTAAGAAAGGGAAAACAACAATACCTTGGATTGCCTCCCAAGTAGCACTTTGTATAAGGTCCGTAGCTAGACCTATCTCCGTTGATGATCATGTGAGGTGGCGAGATGTGATGCTCTCAACCGGAACTTCCGTTGTGTACTTCTTCAAGCGATGGCCATTGACCTTGAAGTTTCCGCAATGTTCACCCCATACTTCAACTACACCGTGGGGAAAAACATGTTTTATAACATAATGTTGTAAGAGCCTTGTTGCTGAGAGCTGAGAGAGGGAGCAGAGGGGCCAGGTTTATGCCTGAGCCGCCCCTGCGTGACCCAGGGGGCGCCCCTGCGCCTTACCTGGTCCGCCCCTACGGCTCTGTGTTTTGCAGCCGTCTTCTTTGACTGCTTTGACTCGTGCTTTACTCTTTCACCACCCTATATATATCTTCTTTCTTACCCTGATGAGGGTTTACACTTTCAGATCTCTCTCTCTCCTTACATACTCTTTCTTCTCTTCTTCTCTCTTGGATCCTTGGTTGATCTCCTTGAGTTTGTGTGAGTTTTGGAAAGCTTTTGCTTGGCTTTGTGGTTGATGATGGTTGCTGAGCTTTGTGAGCCAGCTTGAGGACGTCTTGGTTAGTTGGTGAGCTTGTGGATCTTCAGCTTGGTACGTTTTCATGGCTTCCATCTCCTTCTTCTTCTTGTCCCTTTTTCCTCTTCTCCTTAGTTTACCATGGCTTTCCTTAGGTTTTGATCCTATTCCAGCCATGTTTGGCTTGTGTTGATGTATGTATGTGTATGTTATGTTTGTATGTTATTGTTGGAGTGAAGAAGAGTAGAGCACTGAAGGAAGAAGTGAAGAAAGGAGCTGAGTGGTGTCTTCCGCACACCAGCCGCCCTACGCTGGCCTGTGTACCGCCCCTGCGCCACCAGAGAGCCGCCCCTGCGCCGGCCTGTACACCGCCCCTGCGCCATCAGAGAGCTGCCCCCGCGCCTACCTGTACCAGCTTGGTGTTTCCTTTGGTTTGGCAGGTGTGTGTTGCTTCTAGGCCTTCCTTAGGGTGCCCCTGTTCCCTCCTTTCCTAGTATGAGTGCTTGGGATCATGCTAGATGTGTGAGGTTGAGTTTTGATGATGTTTATGATCGGTTTATGCCTTGTATGGCTTTTGAGGTTTGTTAGGTTATGAGTGAGGTTGAGGTTGATCCTTTGGATCCCTTTGGGTCTAGGTGTGACCCTTATGTGGTTAGGAGTCTAATATATATCCTTATGCCTTGCTTATAGGTTGTGTTGTCCCTCCAGGGTAGAGGTGATCCTGGTTGAGTTGTGATCGAGGTTGAGGTAAGTCCGTATGACTTACTTTGTTGCCATCCTTATATTGGGTGTTTGCATGAGTGGTGTGTGCTTTGTATGTTTGCTATTATAGCATGTGATTTCGTATTTACCGACCTGTGTTTTATTGATTGCCCCGTATTCGTGGCCGTGATAACCTTTCCCTTTCATTGATTGGCCCGTATTTGCCATCCTTATATTGTGTTTTATTGATTGCCCCGTATTCGTGGCTATTGACAAATTTCGCTCTTATCTTGTAGGTGCAAAGGTGATTGTGTACACGGATCATGCTGCGATCCGGTATCTCCTTGCAAAGAAGGATGCGAAGCCAAGGTTAATTAGATGGATTCTTCTCCTACAAGAATTCGATCTAGAGATCCGCGACAAGAAGGGTTCGGAAAATTCTGTTGCGGATCATTTGAGTCGTCTAACACATCTAGAAGACGACCACTTACCTATAGATGACTCCTTCCCGGACGAACACTTACACATTATAGAGGAGTGCATCGATGTGATCACCAAAGGTAATGAACCATGGTTTGCTGATTTTGTTAACTATTTGGTTTGTCAGGAGATACCACCCGGATTATCCTACGCACAAAGAAAGAAGTTCTTTAAGGATGTCCGGGAATACTTTTGGAACGAACCTCTCCTCTTTAAGAGAGGTCCGGATGGCATTATTCGGCGATGTGTGCCGGAAGATGAGATGCAAAGTGTCATCTGCCATTGTCATTCACTACCTTGTGGAGGACACGCTAGTTCGAACAAGACTAGCGCTAAGGTATTGCAATCTGGATTCTTTTGGCCTACTTTATTTAGAGATGTGCAAACCTTTGTTTCCTGCTGCGATGCTTGTCAAAGAACAGGAAATATCTCTAGGAGGAATGAGATGCATCTCAATAACATCCAAGAGGTGGAGATTTTCGATGTTTGGGGAGTTGACTTTATGGGACCGTTCCCATCATCTTGTGGAAACCAATACATACTCTTGGCGGTGGATTACGTTTCTAGATGGGTGGAAGCAATTGCCTCTCCCACCAATGATGCCATGGTAGTGGTCAAGTTCTTTAACAAGACCATCTTCCCACGATTTGGGACACCAAGGACTATCATTAGTGATGGAGGTTCTCACTTTATTGCCCGGCGCTTTGAAGCTCTTCTAGCTAAGTATGGGGTTACTCACAAGATCGCCACCCCTTATCATCCACAAACTAGTGGACAAGTTGAGATCTCAAACCGGGAGATCAAAGGAATCCTAGAGAAGACGGTTTCAAGGACTAGGAAGGATTGGTCCTTGAAGCTTGATGATGCATTGTGGGCGTACTGGACTGCGTACAAGACTCCCATAGGAACCACGCCATACAATCTTGTGTATGGGAAGTCTTGTCACTTACCGGTAGAGTTGGAGCACAAGGCGTTTTGGGCCATCAAGTGGTTAAATTTCAGCATGAAGGAAGCGGGAGAAAAGCGTCTCTTGAACCTTAATGAGCTTGAAGAACTCCTCTTGAACGCTTATGAAAACGCTAAGATTTACAAAGAAAGAGCAAAGCGTTGGCATGATAAGCATATCATTCCAAAGGACTTCAAAGAAGGAGATCAAGTTCTCCTCTTCAATTCAAGGCTTCGTCTCTTTCCAGGTAAGCTTAAATCTCGTTGGACCGGACCTTTTCTAATCAAACATATTTTCCCCCATGGTGCAGTTGAAGTATGGGGTGAAGCGGGCGGAAGCTTTAAAGTGAACGGTCAACGACTAAAGAAGTACACTCCGGAACTCCAAGCTGAAGAGTTCGCGCCCACCGCACTTGAATAAGTGCGAATTTGGTCTAGCTACGGACCTTAAACAAAGCGCTTCTTGGGAGGCAACCCAAGGTATTGCATTTATATTTTTGCTTTTGATTAATAGTTTAGCTTAGTTTAGACGTTTTTGCTTTGTTTTGCCTTCGATTCCTTCCGGTATGTTCGTGTTTTTGGATGTAAGAACAGTGGAAAAGGAAAGGGGAAGAGCAAGTTTGAAGAAAAGTGACGAAACTTGGACTTTGGAGCATTATAGAGAGTTCCACGGCCTAAACCATGGCCGTGACAGCTACAGTGACCGTAATTTCCAAAAGCCTTTGAAAAATCACCAAAACCACGGTTCCGTACATTTCCACGGCCGCGGAACCCCCCGATAGACAGTGGTTTTCAAAAATTTTGACGTCCACTATATAAACCACGTTCTTCACAAAAACACAACACACAAAACCCAAATTACGCCCAAAAATGCCGATTCCACGCCCTTCACCTCAATTATTCGTTCGTTAATCGTTTTTAACGATTCTTTGACCCAAACTGAAGCAAATCCAACCACCAACGAGATCCAAGCAACGATTCGAGCGGCAAATTACCAAGGAAAGCAGAATTCGGATTTTAAAATCCGAAAACCTAGGTTTTTTCGCTCTTCTCTATCTTTGTCGATTCGGCCTTAATTTTGATAGAATTTGTAGGAGAATTGATTGGAATTGGAAGAAATTAGTCTAGGACTGATTGATTGCTGAGTTTGGTGATTGATTGCTGAGTTTTAAGAAAAGTCGAGACAAACCACGGTCGCTATAACTTCCACGGCCGTGGAACACCAAGAACAGACCGTGGTTTCTGCCAGAAAAGGGATTTTGTAAGGAGAGTGTCCGGGAGGAATAAGGATAAGAACAAAGACAAAGATAAGAGTAAAAAGAGGAAGGGCAACCCCTCTTCCTCTTCCTCCTCTAGAGCACCACCACCTTCATCTCCTTCACCTCCATGATCACCTTCATCACCATCACCTCCTAGCCCTAGAGTCCCTACCATTCATGAGGATCATCTCGATGCCTTGGAGAGGATCCATAAGAGGACGGTCATAGGACCTAGGTACCTACTGTTGGAGGATTTAGCTCCTCTACATGTCATAGGGGACCTTACTTGGCTCTTGGATAGAGCCGGTCTTGTCGTCTTTTCGGCTATCCGAGAAGACGCATATGAGGAGATCACGAGAGAGGTTGTGACCTCTTTTGAGAACATCCATGTTGATAGGACAGTTTCTTTCCAGCTGATGGAAAGAAACTATGATTTCTCCATCCGGGAGTTTGGAGCCTTCTTTGGGTTCTATGAGACCTTCAATGGTCGTTTCCCCAGCGGCGTGTACGCCAAGGATTTCTGGGAAGAGGTCGCTATGATCTATGCTAGCGAGGACCGCTGGCAGCCGGCTGACACCAAGGCTAAGTTGATGTATCACTTAGCCTTGAAGATTGCTCATAGGGTACTTTCTGAGTGTCTCTTCCCTAGGACGGAGACACCTCAGAAGATTAAGATAGATGAGCTCTTTCTCCTTTACTGCATGTTGTATGGACGGCCTGCTGACTGTGCCATCCTCTTAGCTGCTACCATGAGCAAGTTAAAGAATAAGAGGGCTGGCAACATTGGATATGGTGGGATAGTCACCCACCTTGCTAGGACATTAGGGGTAGATTTCTCCGCCTGCACACGCATTCCTGTTGTACCCCTAGGACTTCAGGCCCTTATGACTAGAGGCCTCATCTTCCCTACCCATAGAGGTCCACCTTACGCTGCTATGCCATGGGAGAGCAGGACGGGGAGAGGCATTGAGTGGCTCCTAGAGTATTCCATTATGGCTGGACGCCATAACTGGAAGGAGACGTTCGCTGCTATGCATGCGAACAGGATTGCAGCCCCTCCATATGTCCAACCACCACCAGTAGTTGAGGAGGAGGAGATGAGAGATGAGTATGAGGGAGAAGGAGGAGGAGATGAGCAGGATTTTGGCACATTCCCGGATCAGCCGGACGCAGCTCCTGAGATGCCTAGACGTTCTCCCCGTCCCGCCAGAGCTTCAGGATCTTCTTCTCGTCGTGCCAGTGTCAGCGAGAGGCCCACTTGGATGGAGGCCCCTCCTGCGTGGTACGGAGATCCACCACCATGGTCTACACAAGCACCGCCGCCACTTGCACCAGCACCTTCAGATGCACCGGGATGGTACAACCAACCACCAGGCTGGTATCAGCAGTTGCCAGATTGGGCCACCAGCCTTTCAGATAGAGTGGGAGCTTTGGAGATCTGAGCTGACGCTAGAGACGCACGTATGGATGACCTTGACCATATGATGAGAGACGTCTACCGCCAGCAGTTCGGGCGGTACTATGATCCTAGCTTCTCACCGTTCCCGCCTCCACCGTAGTGACGACATTGATGACCGACAGTTTAGCCGCTCCACCACCATTTTGTGAGTTCTTTTTCTTTCTTTCTTTTCTTCTTTTTCTTTTCTTTGAACATTAGGGACAATGTTTGTTCCAAGTATGGGGTGGGGTGTGACTAATCGTTTGTAATAACTCTTACTCACTTTATTTGCTTCTATCGAGACTATCCCGCATGTTTCATTTTATTCCTACACGTTTCATTATTTCATTGCATGAAAAAGAGTTTGAAAAACCCATAAAAATTGAAAAATTTTGAAAATTTTGTGCTTCTAAGGATAGAGATGATTTCTATGATAATCACCACTTGTGAATTGAGTTTTGATGACAATTGCATGCTTAAACAATTAGTGAATTGAAAAGAAATTGAATGAGTTGATTATCCCTCTTTTGCAAATTTCATAATGTGATGAATGTTACTTAAATCATGTTGAGGAATTAAGGTTGAAATCACATAATAAGTTCTTATGCTTCCTTTTGAGATGATTAAGGCAATTCGATTTTCTTTCTTCTTTCTTTGATCATTTAGCCCCTCATTGAAATAATGGCCTCCTTTACCTATCCGGGAATTGGAGGAGTTGATTGATATTGGCATGTTTGATGTGGGAGGGCCTTGAAAGCATTTATTTGCAATCAAAAGAATAGAAAGAAATTATAGGTTTGGGGAAGTCAATCATGATGATGAGTAACTCGGCACCATTCACATAGCCGGGTGTTTGTGTCTTGCCAAAGTCGGATTGAGCGATATTCCTAGCGGATTATGGTATGTGCGCTAAAGGTTTGAGGCATCTCATAAAAATTGAGAAACGCCGATCTTCTAGGCTTCGGTTTTTGTGCACCTCTATCCATAATTCCAAAAGTAAAGTCGAAAAAATGAAAAGAAGAGAGCGAAGCTCTAAGTTTGAAAGTGTTGCGGAAACCGCTAGAGAAGAAGAAAAGAGTAGTTATCCACTTTCCCGGATTCATGCACCACATTTCTTAAAGTTTTTCCTTCCCTTTCCACATTCTAGACCTTGTTTGGAAGTCCTTAAGATCAAAAGAATGTTATATGACTTGGTGATCTAAATTGAAGTTTCTTATGATTGATTTTGATAATGTTTGAAGGTTATGATGTTTACATGGAGGTTTGATTGATTCATGAGCTTTCTTTATTCTTTACTCTTTGATTAAGTGTATGAAAGTCTTATAAACGAATGAAGCAAGATTTGAGAATGATCTATTGATTAGAAGGCACATTCATCCAAAAAGAAGTTTTGCTTTGAGAAGGTACACATATTTCATCCTAACTTGAGTTTTAAAGTTTTGAAAGACCTTGCTTAGGGACAAGCAAGTAGCAAGTATGGGGTTATTTGTTAGCATGAAATATTGTGATATTTTAGGCACGTTTTCTAAGTGTATTTCATCCATATTGATGGTCATTGATTAAGCATTGATGCATTTGTGAGTTAGTTTGCCTATATTGTCGATATAGAGATCTACACAAGCTTTATGTTGATTGTAGGCAATTAAGAGCTATTTCCGAACGGATTGAGCGAGGATGGAGTTTGATTGAGCATGTCCAAGGATTGAGGACATCTCTAGGAGCTAAGGAAGGTGCTAACTTGAAGAATAGCACGAGGAAAGGAAGAATTACGGTTTACCCCTAAACCACGCTCTAAAATACGGCCGTACTACATTCCACGTTCAAGTCCACGGCCGTGGAACCTTGGCAAGGGAAGCGTGGTTCATTCCAGCAACTTCTACGGCCGTGGAGGGTTGTGTCAAACCGTGACAAATTTCCACGCTCTAAATTACGGTTGTGGAACCCTTCCACGACCGTGATCTTGGCGATCTTTTTCGTACACTTTGAAGCCACGATCTTCTACGCAATTGGGCCTGGCTTATATTTTATCTTACACTATAAAAGGACGGAAAAAGAGAGATTCCGTCACCTGCGCTTACGCTTAGACGCACTTTCGCTTACACTTGGATTTGCCCTAATTCCGCATTTTGGCGGAGATTGTGATTGAGAGATTTGCGCTTTGCTATTGAGATTTCCGGATTGACGGAAGAGTTGAAGATTCAGAAGATTGTTTGTGAGAAGATTTCGCTTCTCATTTAGGTTTGATTTGAAGACGGATTGACATTCCGTTCTTCGTTCTTATCTAAGATTGTGATTGTTTGCATTATTCCAAATCTATTGACGTTATTGTTCTTGACTTGTGGATTTGAGATTGACTTGAGAGTTATTCAAGGTTTTCGGAAGTTTTCATCTTTCATTCTTTAAAATCTTGAATTTGATATCAATATGATTGTTGTTGGCTAAAACTCTTTAACAATTCTAAGGTGAAGGGTTGATAGTTGTGGCTTAGATGATGATAGATCGATCGTAAACATATTGGACCCTGAGAGTTAGAGAGAATCGCCGACGAACCTAATCCACGGTCTGTTCTTGAGCTTCCACGGCCGTGGAACTCAAGAACTACCCGTAATTTTGTGTCAGTTTATGAACTTGCTTTTACTTTAATCCAAAGTTAAAGATTTTCTTTAACTTAGTCTTGGCTTGCCTTTTCTAGGTGGTAGTGAAGCCTCAACAACCTCTACCTCGATTCTGAGTGTCACAACCTTAATCGGTTTAGTTAGTCTTGATCCTTGGATTACAAGTTTGGGTATTTGATGTTAATTCTTACCTTTAGAACCTTTCTATACTGAAGCCTCAACAACCTTTATAGAGAGCGTCTTTTAGGTGGGTCATATAAGGTTTTTGGAACTTCACCGTACGATTACCTTACATTCGTATACCTTTGCATACCTCAACTCTGTCCTTATATCTTTAGTATATCTTGAATCGATTGCCACAGCTGGATTCCTGGATCTTTAGGATTGTTGTTTTCCCAATATTTGAAAAGCTCACATATTCACTTGCTTGATAATCTATAACTGGATTTAACCCCCCAAATCCCCGTGTTCGATACTCTGGAATTCTTGCTCAACTATATCGATCCGTACACTGCGGGTTCGCTTGCTTGATTTCTAGTTTTATAATTAAAGCTTATTTGCATGCACGCTAAGTGGCGAACAACTGTTGGGGTGATGAGGCGACATGATCGCATTTGGGTTCCTACTGATGCGGAGTTGAGACAGAGGATCTTACAGGAGGCTCACTGTACACCTTACTTTGTACATCCAGGTACGAGTAAGATGTACCATGATGTGAGACGTTCATATTGGTGGGGAGGGCTGAAACCCGATGTAGCAAGATTTGTGGCTTAGTGTGCGACCTGTCAGCAGGTCAAGATGGAGCATTGCAGACCTGGAGGTGAGCTCCATCCACTGCCACTGCCGCAGTGGAAATGGGAGGACGTCTCCGTGGATTTTGTGACTGGATTGAGACCTTGTAGGAGTTTTGATGTCATTTGGGTTGTTGTTGATAGACTGACGAAGACGGCACGTTTCATCCCTGTCAGAGAGACGTGGCCGGTGAGTAGGTTGGCTGAGGAGTACACTAGATAGATAGTGAGACTCCATGGTGTACCGAGGACAATCGTCTCTGATCGAGATGGACGATTCACCTCGAGGTTTTGGCAGCATATTCAGACTACTTTGGGGACGAGTGTACACTTTACAAATGCGTTTCACCCCCAGACTGACGGACAGTCAAAGAGGACCATCCAGACTTTGGAGGATATGCTGCGAGCTTGTGTGTTGGATTGGGGACAAGGATGGTCTGATTACCTCCCACTTGTTGAGTTCTCATACAACAATAGATGGCATGCATCTATTGGGATGGATCCCTATGAGTCACTGTATGGACGTAGGTGCCGTACCTTTATGATAGGATGAGCCTAGCAGTATCAGTGGGATAGCGCCAGAGCAGATTCGTGATGATATGGCTCGAGTAGCGCTGATTAGAGAGAGGATGCTGGCTGCACAGAGTCACCAGAAGTTATATGCAGACAAGAGACGTCGGCCTCTAGAGTTCAGTGTAGGAGCTCATGTCTGGTTGTGAGTATCCCCGACGCGTGGCGTCAGATGTTTTGGCATAAAGGGGAAGTTGAGTCTCCGATATGTCGGTCCTTTTGAGATACTAGACAGAGTTGGGAGGGAAGCCTACAGATTAGCTTTGCCTCCGAGATTAGAGGGTGTTCACCCTGTGTTCCATGTGTCTCAACTGTGAGAGTACATACCAGATTCGAGGCACATCGTGAGTTATGATGATTTGGTGGTAGAGCCGGACCACACCTTTGCTGAGCATCCTATTGCAGTCCTAGAACGAGTTGTGAGAAGCTTGCGTTCGAAGGAATACCTATGATGAGGATACAGTGGTCGAGATGTGGACCTGAGTAGGCTACATGGGAGACTGAGGATAGTATCTAGAGGAACTATCCAGAGTTTTATGCCGAGATAGATGCACCTAGGGTCGATGAGTAGATCTTAGTACTATCTTGGTGAGTATGTGATTATGTGCTTTCATGCCTTGATGTGTTTATTCTATGCTAGTGATATCATGCCTTATGATCTTATTAGATCTTGCTATACTAGCATGATATATGTATAGCTGGAGATGATTATTCCCTCCATGCTACTTGAGTATGACTTATGTTATAGCTGGAGATGGTTCTTTCCTCCATGCTATCTGAGTGGATTAGGATTCAGCTAGAGATGGTTCTCTCCTCTATGCTACCTTGATGGACATAGTTTCAGTGGAGATGTGATTCCTCCATACGATGTATATACTTATGGATCGGCTAGAGACGTATTTCCTCTATGCCTGGGTTATGTTTGGCTAGAGATGTGCTTCCTCTATGCCTTGTGATGAGATATAGCGAGAGATGTGATTCCTCTCTGCCTTTGGGTAGCGTTATGGTCCTGTTTTCTGGAGTGGATGATTCCTCCATGTTGATGTTTATGGTTATAGATCTATTATAGGTTATGACCTTCTGAGCGGAGATGTGATACCGCCGATAGATAAAGTGAGTTATACCTCGGCTTATGGGACCAAGAGGACTTGGGATCTTGCAAGTTTCAGGACAAAACTTGTTTTTAGGGGAGTGAGTTGTAAGATCCTAGTTGTTGAGAGCTGAGAGAGGGAGCAGAGGGGCCAGGTTTATGCCAGAGTTGCCCCTGCGTGACCCAGGGGGCGCCCCTGCGCCTTACCTGGTCCGCCCCAGCGGCTCACAGAGCCCGCCCCTGCGGCTCTGTGTTCTGCAGCCGTCTTCTTTGACTGCTTTGACTCATGCTTTACCCTTTCACCACCCTATATATATCTTCTTCCTTACCCTGATGAGGGTTTACACTTTCAGATCTCTCTTTCTCCTTACATACTCTTTCTTCTCTTCTTCTCTCTTGGATCCTTGGTTGATCTCCTTGAGTTTGTGTGAGTTTTGGAAAGCTTTTTCTTGGCTTTGTGGTTGATGATGGTTGTTGAGCTTTGTGAGCCATCTTGAGGACGTCTTGGTTAGTTGGTGAGCTTCTGGATCTTCAGCTTGGTACGCTTTCATGGCTTCCATCTCCTTCTTCTTCTTCTTCTTCTTCTTCTTCTTCTTCTTCTTCTTCTTCTTTTCTTCTTCTTCTTTCATGGCTTCCGTTTTATTAAAGAACTTCACTACCACTCTCGGATCCTATGGGCTAACTTGAAAGACAAGTTGTAAATCAATTTGTCCTTTGAGTCCCCGGGTTGCCAAAAATCATTCTCACCCACCACCATATCAATACTTTCCTAAAATGCGCTCGGGGTTACATGTCTAGGGAACGTTCCGTTCATAGTCTCTTCAAACAAAAACATGGTCCCAAACTGCACTATATATATCCCAAACTCTCGGTTCATCAACCTAACCTCACGGCCTTCTCCCTCGGATCATGCTTAAATGAGCTAAGAAGCTCCATAGTAATTTTATCATATGCATCCTCACGGATGCCAACAAATCCTACCAAACTAGCTCTCTCAATCATCCATCTCTAATCACCAACCACATTCATGCATTCTACTTCATCAAGTACTAAATGCCTAGGAGCAACAATATTCCGAGGTTGAATGCGTTCGTACCTCGCTTTGTTTTATTAAGGATGAGTTGGAGTGTAGGAGGTGGTGAAGGTGGTGGAGCTTGTTGAGAGGAGAAATAATTTCCCCTTGGAACCAGTTTCCTTGATGATATACTTCATCCTTCCTTTACACAGGAGAAATCTCAAGTGGATCTTGAAAAATCTCGGCCATGGAAATTGTACTGGCCCGAGATTTTTGTCGTTTTTTCACGAATTTAGCAAATATGTAAATATTTTTCCAAACTAATGTCTCTCCTTCCTTCCTATGCCTATTTTGTTCCAAACTACACAAGATCTTCACACAAATCAACACAAACAAAGCCAAATCGAAGGTGAAAGAGAAAACCTAGGTTTTGGATTGAAAAATCCAAATGAAGCCCGATATGATGGATTGTTGCATTGTTGATTTCAAAATCTTCAACGTGGTTGAGAATACTTGAGTTTTGGAGGAAGAACGAAGTAAATCGATTAAGAAACAAGGATTTGAGAAGAGTGTAGAGAACGGTCTTCCAAGGTGTTTGAGCGTGGAATTGGGGGTAGGTTTTTGGAGAAAATTGGTGAAGTGTTCCTTATATACTCTCATTGAATTTTTAAAAATCTCGGCCGATATTTTACATGTGGAATCCGCTTGCCCAAGATGTTTCTTAAGTTTCTTGCGACATAGTTTTGCTCGGGTAAAAATTCAAAATCTCGCCCGTGGAAACTTGTACTTGCGTGAGATTTTTGCTTTTTCGTCCCAAATTGACAAATCGACTTGTTTTTGTACTTTTGAGTTCTTTTTGAGTTTATCTAGTTCTTGTCATTCGAGTACACAACTAAAACGGGAAACGAACCAAATAAAAAGAAAAAAAGAAAACTATTCTACTCTTTCTAAGAAAGGGAAAACAACAATACCTTGGATTGCCTCCCAAGTAGCACTTTGTATAAGGTCCGTAGCTAGACCTATCTCCGTTGATGATCATGTGAGGTGGCGAGATGTGATGCTCTCAACCGGAACTTCCGTTGTGTACTTCTTCAAGCGATGGCCATTGACCTTGAAGTTTCCGCAATGTTCACCCCATACTTCAACTACACCCTGGGGAAAAACATGTTTTATAACATAATGTTGTAAGAGCCTTGTTGCTGAGAGCTGAGAGAGGGAGCAGAGGGGCCAGGTTTATGCCTGAGCCGCCCCTGCGTGACCCAGGGGGCGCCCCTGCGCCTTACCTGGTCCGCCCCTACTGCTCTGTGTTTTGCAGCCGTCTTCTTTGACTGCTTTGACTCGTGCTTTACTCTTTCACCACCCTATATATATCTTCTTTCTTACCCTGATGAGGGTTTACACTTTCAGATCTCTCTCTCTCTCTCCTTACATACTCTTTCTTCTCTTCTTCTCTCTTGGATCCTTGGTTGATCTCCTTGAGTTTGTGTGAGTTTTGGAAAGCTTTTGCTTGGCTTTGTGGTTGATGATGGTTGGTGAGCTTTGTGAGCCAGCTTGAGGACGTCTTGGTTAGTTGGTGAGCTTGTGGATCTTCAGCTTGGTAAGCTTTCATGGCTTCCATCTCCTTCTTCTTCTTGTCCCTTTTTCCTCTTCTCCTTAGTTTACCATGGCTTTCCTTAGGTTTTGATCCTATTCCAGCCATGTTTGGCTTGTGTTGATGTATGTATGTGTATGTTATATTTGTATGTTATTGTTGGAGTGAAGAAGAGTAGAGCACCGAAGGAAGAAGTGAAGAAAGGAGCTGAGTGGTGTCTTCCGCACACCAGCCGCCCCTACGCTGGCCTGTGTACCGCCCCTGCGCCACCAGAGAGCCGCCCCTGCGCCGGCCTGTACACCGCCCCTGCGCCATCAGAGAGTTGCCCCCGCGCCTACCTGCACCAGCTTGGTGTTTCCTTTGGTTTGGCAGGTGTGTGTTGCTTCTAGGCCTTCCTTAGGGTGCCCCTGTTCCCTCCTTTCCTAGTATGAGTGCTTGGGATCATGCTAGATGTGTGAGGTTGAGTTTTGATGATGTTTATGATCGGTTTATGCCTTGTATGGCTTTTGAGGTTCGTTAGGTTATGAGTGAGGTTGAGGTTGATCTTTTGGATCCCTTTGGGTCTAGGTGTGACCCTTATGTGGTTAGGAGTCTAATATATCTCCTTATGCCTTGCTTATAGGTTGTGTTGTCCCTCCAGGGTAGAGGTGATCCTGGTTGAGTTGTGATCGAGGTTGAGGTAAGTCCGTATGACTTACTTAGTTGCCATCCTTATATTGAGTGTTTGCATGAGTGGTGTGTGCTTTGTATGCTTGCTATTATAGCATGTGATTTCGTATTTACCAACCTGTGTTTTATTGATTGCCCCGTATTCGTGGCCGTGATAACCTTTCCCTTTCATTCCGCCGTGGAGTCTGGGAGGTTCTCTTGAGTCAGGCCAGACCGATTTACAGGAAGGGCACAATCCACTCCCACAGGGTACACGGATTGTGTGACCGATACTAGTACGGCTGGATAGTAGGCTCAGAGGCGAGGATGTATTGGTCCTCGTGTCACATAGTTTCATATATATTATATATATTCGTTGGGAGTGAATGACCATTATATTTAGGTGAATAAATTGGTAAATGAGTGGAAGCATGTTGATGTGTTTATCTTTCCTTACGTGTGCTTGTGCTTATGCATTACTCTATATATGTGTATGGATAGCTAATGTTTATTACCATGTTGTAGATGCCCCACAGGATAGGCATGCTGCTGGGTGATCTAGCAGAGTGGCAGGCCGATGACGTCTCGTACATAGGTTGTGTGGGCTTTTGAGTTTGTTATCTTTCCCTCCTGCGTGAGGATGGTCTTTTGTTACCTCCTGTGTGAGGGTGTTATATTTCTTACTCGGCTATGTTGTCTTACCTTTTGGTTTGTATAGTTTTATACAGTTTTATGTATTTGTTTTCATATCTGTCAGTGCCATGTTGTAAGGTCCGTGAACTTGTTGTCTGGTTAGGGTAAGGATCCATTGTGAGATCCTATCCCAATGTGGCGCTCCGAGTCCCACGGATTCGGGGTGTCACAGAGTTGGTATCAGAGCCAAGGTTGACAACAATGGCACTTGCTACCTGCAATCAGGTCTGATAGGTAAAATAAACAAAACCCACATGGGATGTGACGTTTTAAAGGTTTTGGTTTTAAATGTCGTTTTGGGTTAGATGTACGAGAAGTTGCCACTCCTACTATGGATCTCTATAGTGTAGAGATGGTATGTATGTATGATGGTTTATGTATGTGTTGTGTTGAGTATATATATCTATACTTATGACCTATATAGAGCCTTATAAGTTAGGTGTGCATACCCCGCAGATGGCTCGGACTAGAGCTACTGCCGTTGTAGGCAGAGGTAGAGGTAGACCACCCCGTCCTCCGGGTGTGGTAGGTGAGGGACCAGTTTCTGCTACTGATCCACCAGTGGTGGAGGAGATACATGAGGAGGTTGTAGAGAGCGTCGTCCCAGAGACGAGTGGATTTGTGAGACATCATTCACATCAAGCTCAGTCTAATGACGCTGACCGTGTCTCCATGGGAGGACCGGAGTTCAGAGAGTACCTCCGCCGTTTTGAGGAGGATATTAGGGTTGGCAGACGAGCCCCGGATTTACTAGTACCTGAGGGATCTTCTGAGATATCTCAGTGAACGACCCGGGTGCCAACTGCACCTGCACGTGTTGTTGATCCAGTTTGAATCCCACTGGAGACTAGAGGGCCTCAACCAGATGCCTGGTTGAAGTCATTTCACCAGCAGGGAGTGCCACACTTCTCAAGAGAGATTGGGTTAGAGACTGAGGTGTGGATTGGACATGTAGACTCACCCTTGGAGTCTATCAGATGTCTTGAGGACAAACGGATAGAGCTAGTTCAGTCCCTATTCCGTGACCTCGCACACCAGTGGTGGAGGACTGTCCGGACCAGAGCTACCAGTTATGACCACATGAGGCGCATAATTAGAGAGCAGTTCTGCCCTGCCGCATTGAGGAGGAAGAAGCTGCAAGATTTTGTGGAGGCTGACTTTGATGATGTGCCTATTACTAATGCCATCCGCGGTTTCCAGACCGAGTTAGCTTTGCTGGGTCCAGCTGCACCATCTGAGGACCACCATGTGTATCTGTTCTCTCGTCGTCTGAGAGAGAGCACCCGTTCATGCATGGCGGGATTCCATTGTGAGTCCCTAGCTGATTACCAGGACCGGGCTTTTGCTTTTGAGAGAGAGCGAGCCAGTTAGAGGAGAGCTTCTCAAACGGGACGGTCTGAAAAGAGGTAACACACTAGGCAGACCAGTGGGGTTGGAGGATCATCTGGATCTAGACGAGATCAGAGGCGTCAGAGTTACCCCTCATCTACACCGACTGTAGATAAGGGACGTCAGTGTTACAACTGTGTTAACCCTGGTTATCTGAGACCAGCTTGTCCCAGACCAGTTGTGACTTGTTTTACTTGTGGCGGATAGGGACATCGAGCTGCCTTTTATAGGCAGGGAGGAGTAGCATCTCAGCAGGGTTCTTCCCTTACGAGTGTAGCAGGAGGTTGTCAGAGGACACCTCAGTAGCAGACACATGGACAACAGAGGGTCCCAAAGCATCCATCTACTCAGAGTTCTGCTTTAGGACCGAGTAGAGGTAGAGGTAGAGATGTTGGCACCAGTGATGCCAGAGGAGCCTGAGGGCAAGCTTTTGAGTTGAGTAGTGCAGAGGATCTACCTGCACCGGCTGCTACAGGTACCATTCTACTTCATGGTTTACTTGTTAGAGTTTTGTTTGATACTGGTACTACGCATTCCTTTATTTTTGAAACTTGTGTTGAGCGTTTGAGTTTAGCTACCGTAGAGGGGATACCCTTTACTATAGGGTTACTTGATGGTAGTCGGGTCAGAGGTACCCGTGAGATCCGTAGTTGTCCCCTTCATTTAGGGACTCGTGTTTTACTTGTAGACTTCTTAGTCATGCCACTGATGCATGAAGAAGTCATATTAGGTATGGACTGGATGCGTAGACACTATGCAGTTTTGGATGTTGGTAGACGGACTGTTACAGGCTCTACCGAGGTTGGTCAGATTGAGGTCTTCCGGGGTTGGGACCTTGGGAAGACAGGTTCGATTATTAGTGCCGTACGAGCAGCTAGATTGATTGCATAGGGTTGTGATGCCTTCTGGTGCTACGCCATGAAGGATGGAGAGAGTCCAGCTCTGGAGGATATTCCAGTGGTCTGGGAGTTTACAGATGTGTTTGCTGAGCCGTTGAGTTTGCCGCCTCAACAGAGTGTGGACTTCAGCATAGAGCTAGAGCCTAGCACGCGACTCATCTCGAAGGCCCCATACCGTATGGAACCTGTTGAGATGTTAGAGTTGAAGAAGCAACTCGAGGAGTTTGTTGAGAAGGGCTTCATACGCCCTAGTGTTTCACCGTGGGGTGCACCTGTCCTCTTCGTGCGGAAGAAGGACGGATCTTTGGGATTATGCATAGATTACAAAGTGTTGAACAAGGTGACCGTCAAGTACAAGTATCCATTGCCTCGTATTGACGATCTACTTGATCAGCTTCAGGGAGCTACAATCTTCTCCCGGATTGATTTGCGCTCAGGATATCACCAGGTGAGGGTGAGAGAGCAGGACGTACACAGGACGGCATTTCGTACCCGTTATGGACACTACGAGTTTGTACTGATGCCATTCGGGCTGACAAATGTCCCAACAGTCTTTATGGAGTTGATGAATAGCATATTCATCGACTTCCTTGATCAGTTTGTGGTGGTCTTCATCGATGATATTCTGGTGTACTCGCGTAGTAGAGAGGAGCATGCCGGTCATTTGAGGACGGTTTTGCAGATTTTGAGGGATAGAGAGCTGTATGCTAAGTTCTCTAAGTGTGAGTTCTGGATGTCTGAGGTTGCTTTCCTTGGACACATCGTCTCCGCCGATGGGGTTATGGTTGACCCGGTAAAGATCAAGTCTGTTGCTAAGTTCTCTAAGTGTGAGTTCTGGATGTCTGAGCATGCCGGTCATTTGAGGACGGTTTTGCTATTGAGATTTCCGGATTGACGGAAGAGTTGAAGATTCGGAAGATTGTTTGTGAGAAGATTTCGCTTCTCATTTAGGTTTGATTTGAAGACGGATTGACATCCCGTTCTTCGTTCTTATCTAAGATTGTGATTGTTTGCATTATTCCAAATCTATTGACGTTATTGTTCTTGACTTGTGGATTTGAGATTGACTTGAGAGTTATTCAAGGTTTTCGGAAGTTTTCATCTTTCATTCTTTAAAATCTTGAATTTGATATCAATATGACTTTTGTTGGCTAAAACTCTTTAATAATTCTAAGGTGAAGGGTTGATAGTTGTGGCTTAGATGATGATAGATCGATCGTAAACAGATTGGACCCTGAGAGTTAGAGAGAATCGCCGACGAATCTAATCCACGGTCTGTTCTTGAGCTTCCACGGCCGTGGAACTCAAGAACTACCCGTAATTTTGTGTCAGTTTACGAACTTGATTTTACTTTAATCCAAAGTTAAAGATTTGCTTTAACTTAGTCTTGGCTTGCCTTTTCTAGGTGGTAGTGAAGCCTCAACAACCTCTACCTTGATTCTAAGTGTCACAACCTTAATCAGTTTAGTTAGTCTTGATCCTTGGATTACAAGTTTGGGTATTTGATGTTAATTCTTACCTTTAGAACCTTTCTATACTGAAGCCTCAACAACCTTTATAGAGAGCGTCTTTTAGGTGGGTCATATAAGGTTTTTGGAACTTCACCGTACGATTACCTTACATTCGTATACCTTTGCATACCTCAACTCTGTCCTTATATCTTTAGTATATCTTGAATCGATTGCCACAACTGGATTCCTGGATCTTTAGGATTGCTGTTTTCCCAATATTTGAAAAGCTCACATATTCACTTGCTTGATAATCTATAACTGGATTTAACCCCCCAAATCCCTGTGTTCGATACTCTGGAATTCTTGCTCAACTATATCGATCCGTACTCTGGCGAACAAGTTTTTGGCGTAGTTGCCGGGGATTTGGTCTAGGCCGAATTCGGTTTTCGGTTGTCAAGCTTGGGAGCTCTTCCCTTGTTATTTGATATCTTTTCAAGTGCATGCGTAGGTCTAGGAATAACGAAGACCTCTTACCTCTTGATCAAGAGCTTGAGAGGACTTTAAGGAGAAAGCGTAAGGAAAAGAAAATGGCTGAAGAAAGAGAACGTGATCTTCAATCGGAGCTAGCGGAAAAGGAAGCTCAACTCTAATGGAGTGAGAAGACACGTAGAGAAGAGACGGATCGTCACCAAATGAAGGTTGATGATCTAACGGACATGATGTTCCAAATGAGGTTGGAAATAAACAACCTTAAGGAGAAAAAGAAAAGGAGGAGACCGGGAAGATCGGTTAGAGCCAACTCATCTAATGAGGATAGCGACTCCTCCAAGCCACCGCTAGAGAAAATTGATCCCACGATCAATGTGAATCCATTCTATCCACGGCCAGCTGCAAATCGCCGTGTTCCACCTAGGAACGCAAGGATCGAACGCGTGGATGAGGAGCCAAGAACTCTTGGCCAAAGGATGGATCCAACGCAGCAACCACGCCGTTTAGGTGTGAACTTTGATGCTGACGATGTGCAAGGGTTTAGCTTCAACCCGCAGGTTATTACTCTTGTTCGCCAAAACCAATTTGGCGGAACAAGCGCTGAATCTCCACAACAACACCTACAAAATTTTGAGTGTATGATGGAGAAGATGAGGCCGAAGAACGCGACTACCAACAACTATAAGCTCAAGCCTTTCTTCTTCTCCTTGAAGGGGAAGGCATTGTCTTGGTACCAAGCTCTTCCTAGTGGGAAACTAGACACGTGGGAAGACCTTTCCGCGGCGTTCCTCACTAAGTTCTTTCCGCCATCCAAAACGGCGGAACTAAGAGGTAAGATTAACGCATTTTCCAAGAGATCTAACGAAAGTTTGTTTCAGTCTTGGGAAAGATTTCAGGATTTGCTCTTGGATTGCCCTCATCATGGCATATCCAAGCTTGCACTTTTGGAGATATACTATAAGGGGCTGGATGTGGAGACACAATTCAAGCTCCAATCCCTCTCCTGTGGTACATTCATGGACATGAGGGAAGATGACGCTTGGGACTTCATTGAGAAGCAAGCAAGGGTCATAGAGAAGTATTCTCACCGGAAAGTGGAGGGAAATCGTGTGGAGCAAGGAGCAAAGCTCACACATGAAGCTAAAAATCAAATTTTCTCCCTCAACAACGAGATCAAAGAGTTGAAGGAAGCTATCAAGACCAACTTTCCAAAGCAACAAGGAAAAGATTTTGGCTACTTGCGCAACAACAACAACGGTGGCGAGAATACAAACCGCAACAACAACAACAACCGGAACAACAACCGGAATAATTAGAACGGCAACAACAACAACCGGAACAATAATTGGAACAACAATAGGGGTTCAAACAACAACAATTGGCGCTCCAATCAACAAAACTCCGGTAACTCTTATCCTTCCAATTCAAATTCACTAACTCCACCTTCCTCTTCCTCTACTCCTTTGAAAAGCCAGGTGCAAACATCTAATGGAGGAAGCACTTCGGGGAAGGAGAAGCCCGATCCCATGTTGGAGACGATCTTGGGAAAGCTTCAAGGGTTAGAGACTCGCATTATCAAAGTTGATGATCACATAACTAAGGTTGAAAAAGTCCAAAAGGTTTTAGAAAACCAAATGTTTACTCATGCGGAGGAAGTTCCTAGGAATCAAGGGAAACTTCCAGGAAAAACGGAGGACAACCCAAAGGGATGAGTTATGGCAATCACAACTAGGAGCGGAGTGACAACCACCGATCCGCAACCTAAGTTTGTAGAAGTCCCCGTTGAGAAAGAAAAAGAGAAGGGGAAGGAGAAGGAAGATGTCTACGTTCCTCCTCCAGCTTACAAACCTCCCCTACCATTCCCTCAATTTAGAGCAAGAGCACGTCTAGATAAACAATTCGGTAAGTTCATAGAACTCATGAGCAAATTGCATATTAACATACCTTTCATTGATGCTATTGTAGGTATGCCGGCTTATGGCAAGTTCTTGAAGGAAATCCTCTCTAACAAGAGAAAGCTAGAGGATTTTTGAGAGGTTAAGATGAGTTCGGATTCTTCGGATCTCATCAAGACCATGAAAGAGAAAATGCCCCCAAAGCTAAAGGATCCGGGGTCATTTTGTATTCTCATAGGAGTGGGAGATGTCACATATGATGCATTATGTGACTTGGGAGCAAGTGTGAGCATCATACCACTTGCATTATGTAGGAAGATCGGTTTAGGCGACCCTAAACCGGTGAAGATGACGTTGTACATGGCGGATCGATCCATCACTCGTCCCGTCGGTATTGTAGAAGACGTCCCGGTCAAGCTAGGTAAATTCTTTGTACCCATTGATTTTGTTGTGCTTGACATTCCTGCAGATAGTTCGGTCCCGATCATTCTCGGAAGACCGTTTCTTGCAACTTCCGGCTGCATAATAGATTGCAAGAATGCTAGACTCGCCTTTGACATAGGAGAAGAGAAGGTAGAGTTCGTTCTTTCCACTCTAGTGAAAGAACCAATCTTTGATGAGGATATATTCAATATCCAAGATGAAGAAGGGTTGTCTAGGGAGGAGGTAAGTGCTATTCTCTTCAAAGATCCTTTGCAAAAGGTTATTACTATGAGTCTAATGAATGTAGGAGAAGAAGAGGAGTGCAATGAGGCAGTTGAAGCCTTAGAAGCACAAGAAGAAGTATGTGAAGAGGAGTTTGAGAAACTCCACGATGAAGCAGAAAACGTGAGAATCCACGGCCATACACTATATTCCACGGCCGTGGATTTCACCAACCAAAGCGTGGCTCACTCCAGAGGGTTACACGGTCGTGGAGGAAACAGAGCACCCGTAACTACATTCCACGCCCAAAATCACGGCCGTGGAACATACAAAGGAACCGTAATTTTGGCCGTGGACGAAGGTAGACATGCCTCTTCTTCAACTTCTCTTGATTCTTCTCCAACACCATCTACTTCCTTAGACACTTCTAAGGAAGCATCGGAAGCTCCTCAAGAGCCATTGGAAACTCCTGCAGCTATGGAGTTGAAACAACTTCCTACACATCTAAGGTACGCATTCTTAGGACCTAACTCTACTTATCCGGTAATTGTTAGTTCCGATTTAACCATAGATGAACATAGTAAGCTTATGGTTGTCCTTTGGAAACATAGGAAAGCTTTAGGTTATACTATAGAAGACTTAGTAGGAATCAAACCTTCCCTATGTATGCACAAAATCTTAATGGAAGAGGACTTTAGGACTTCAAGACAACCTCAAAGGCGGTTGAATCCGACCATGAAGGAGGTTGTCAAGAAGGAAATTCTTAAATTTCTTGATGCAGGTATCATCTACCCTATCTCCGATAGCAAGTGGGTGAGTCCGGTTCAAGTAGTTCCGAAGAAGGGAGGAATGACGGTCATCACCAATAAAAACAACGAACTCATTCCTACCCGAACCGTGACGGGATGACGGATGTGCATAGACTACCGCAAGCTTAACAATGCGACGAGGAAGGATCACTTCCCATTTCCATTCATCGATCAAATGCTTGAAAGGTTAGCGCAACATTCTCATTTTTGCTATCTTGACGGTTATAGTGGTTTCTTTCAGATTCCGATACACCCGGATGATCAAGAGAAGACCACATTTATGTGCCCTTGGGGTACGTTTGCTTATAGGAGGATGCCGTTCGGGCTTTGCAATGCCCCAGCTACCTTTCAAAGGTGCATGATGGCCATCTTCTCCGAATACATTGAGGAAATCATGGAGGTTTTTATGGATGACTTCTCCGTATATGGTTCCTCTTTTGAAAATTGTCTTTCTAACCTTGCTCTTGTGTTACAAAGGTGTGAAGACACTAACCTAGTTCTTAATTGGGAGAAGTGTCAATTCATGGTTAAGGAAGGCATTGTATTAGGACACTTAATCTCTAGTAGAGGGATTGAGGTGGATAAAGCAAAAATAGAGACTATAGAGAAGCTTCCTCCCCCAACTTCGGTGAAAGGGATAAGAAGTTTCCTAGGACATGTTGGATTCTATAGGCGCTTCATAAAGGATTTCTCTAAAATATCAAAACCGCTAACTAATCTATTGATGAAGGATGCAGTTTTTGAGTTTTCGTAGGAATGCTTGGATGCGTTTAACATGATTCGGGAAGCTCTAATTTCAGCTCCTATTATCCAACCTCCGGATTGGAATCTTCCCTTTGAGGTTATGTGTGACGCAAGTGACGTACCTATAGGAGCTGTTCTTGGACAAAGAAAGGAAGGGCGAACCCATGCCATATACTACGCTAGCAAGACGCTAGATGAAGCGCAACTCAACTACGCCACTACGGAAAAGGAATTTTTAGCCATTGTTTATGCTATTGACAAATTTCGCTCTTATCTTGTAGGTGCAAATGTGATTGTGTACACGGATCATGCTGCGATCCGGTATCTCCTTGCAAAGAAGGATGCGAAGCCAAGGTTAATTAGATGGATTCTTCTCCTACAAGAATTCGATCTAGAGATCCGCGACAAGAAGGGTTCGAAAAATTCTGTTGCGGATCATTTGAGTCGTCTAACACATCTAGAAGACGACCACTTACCTATAGATGACTCCTTCCCGGACGAACACTTACACATTATAGAGGAGTGCATCGATGTGATCTCCAAAGGTAATGAACCATGGTTTGCTGATTTTGTTAACTATTTGGTTTGTCAGGAGATACCACCCGGATTATCCTACGCACAAAGAAAGAAGTTCTTTAAGGATGTCCGGGAATACTTTTGGAACGAACCTCTCCTCTTTAAGAGAGGTCCGGATGGCATTATTCGGCGATGTGTGCCGGAAGATGAGATGCAAAGTGTCATCCGCCATTGTCATTCACTACCTTGTGGAGGACACGTTAGTTCGAACAAGACTAGCGCTAAGGTATTGCAATCTGGATTCTTTTGGCCAACTTTATTTAGAGATGTGCAAACCTTTGTTTCGTGCTGCGATGCTTGTCAAAGAACAGGAAATATCTCTAGGAGGAATGAGATGCCTCTCAATAACATCCAAGAGGTGGAGATTTTCGATGTTTGGGGAGTTGACTTTATGGGACCGTTCCCATCATCTTGTGGAAACCAATACATACTCTTTGCGGTGGATTACGTTTCTAGATGGGTGGAAGCAATTGCCTCTCCCACCAATGATGCCATGGTAGTGGTCAAGTTCTTTAACAAGACCATCTTCCCACGATTTGGGACACCAAGGACTATCATTAGTGATGGAGGTTCTCACTTCATTGCCCGGCGCTTTGAAGCTCTTCTAGCTAAGTATGGGGTTACTCACAAGATCGCCACCCCTTATCATCCACAAACTAGTGGACAAGTTGAGATCTCAAACCGGGAGATCAAAGGAATCCTAGAGAAGACGGTTTCAAGGACTAGGAAGGATTGGTCCTTGAAGCTTGATGATGCATTGTGGGCGTACTGGACTGCGTACAAGACTCCCATAGGAACCACGCCATACAATCTTGTGTATGGGAAGTCTTGTCACTTACCGGTAGAGTTGGAGCACAAGGCGTTTTGGGCCATCAAGTGGTTAAATTTCAGCATGAAGGAAGCGGGAGAAAAGCGTCTCTTGAACCTTAATGAGCTTGAAGAACTCCTCTTGAACGCTTATGAAAACGCTAAGATTTACAAAGAAAGAGCAAAGCGTTGGCATGATAAGCATATCATTCCAAAGGACTTCAAAGAAGGAGATCAAGTTCTCCTCTTCAATTCAAGGCTTCGTCTCTTTCCAGGTAAGCTTAAATCTCGTTGGACCGGACCTTTTCTAATCAAACATATTTTCCCCCATGGTGCAGTTGAAGTATGGGGTGAAGCGGGCGGAAGCTTTAAAGTGAACGGTCAACGACTAAAGAAGTACACTCCGGAACTCCAAGCTGAAGAGTTCGCGCCCACCGCACTTGAATAAGTGCGAATTTGGTCTAGCTACGGACCTTAAACAAAGCGCTTCTTGGGAGGCAACCCAAGGTATTGCATTTATATTTTTGCTTTTGATTCATAGTTTAGCTTAGTTTAGACGTTTTTGCTTTGTTTTGCCTTCGATTCCTTCCGGTATGTTCGTGTTTTTGGATGTAAGAACAGTGGAAAAGGAAAGGGGAAGAGCAAGTTTGAAGAAAAGTGACGAAACTTGGACTTTGGAGCATTACAGAGAGTTCCACGGCCTAAACCATGGCCGTGACAGCTACAGTGACCGTAATTTCCAAAAGCCTTTGAAAAATCACCAAAACCACGGTTCCGTACATTTCCACGGCCGCGGAACCCCCCGATAGACAGTGGTTTTCAAAAATTTTGACGTCCACTATATAAACCACGTTCTTCACAAAAACACAACACACAAACCCCAAATTACGCCCAAAAATGCCGATTCCACGCCCTTCACCTCAATTATTCGTTCGTTAATCGTTTTTAACGATTCTTTGACCCAAACTGAAGCAAATCCAACCACCAACGAGATCCAAGCAACGATTCGAGCGGCAAATCACCAAGGAAAGCAGAATTCGGATTTTAAAATCCGAAAACCTAGGTTTTTTCGCTCTTCTCTATCTTTGTCGATTCGGCCTTAATTTTGATAGAATTTGTAGGAGAACTGATTGGAATTGGAAGAAATTAGTCTAGGACTGATTGATTGCTGAGTTTGGTGATTGATTGCTGAGTTTTAAGAAAAGTCGAGACAAACCACGGTCGCTATAACTTCCACGGCCGTGGAACACCAAGAACAGACCGTGGTTTCTGCCAGAAAATGGATTTTGTAAGGAGAGTGTCCGGGAGGAATAAGGATAAGAACAAAGACAAAGATAAGAGTAAAAAGAGGAAGGGCAACCCCTCTTCCTCTTCCTCCTCTAGAGCACCACCACCTTCATCTCCTTCACCTCCATGATCATCTTCATCACCATCACCTCCTAGCCCTAGAGTCCCTACCATTCATGAGGATCATCTCGATGCCTTAGAGAGGATCCATAAGAGGACGGTCATAGGACCTAGGTACCTACTGTTGGAGGATTTAGCTCCTCTACATGTCATAGGGGACCTTACTTGGCTCTTGGATAGAGCCGGTCTTGTCGTCCTTTCGGCTATCCGAGAAGACGCATATGAGGAGATCACGAGAGAGGTTGTGACCTCTTTTGAGCACATCCATGTTGATAGGACAGTTTCTTTCCAGCTGATGGAAAGAAACTATGATTTCTCCATCCGGGAGTTTGGAGCCTTCTTTGGGTTCTATGAGACCTTCAATGGTCGTTTCCCCAGCGGCGTGTACGCCAAGGATTTCTGGGAAGAGGTCGCTATGATCTATGCTAGCGAGGACCGCTGGCAGCCAGCTGACACCAAGGCTAAGTTGATGTATCACTTAGCCTTGAAGATTGCTCATAGGGTACTTTCTGAGTGTCTCTTCCCTAGGACGGAGACACCTCAGAAGATTAAGATAGATGAGCTCTTTCTCCTTTACTGCATGTTGTATGGACGGCATGCTGACTGTGCCACCCTCTTAGCTGCTACCATGAGCAAGTTAAAGAATAAGAGGGCTGGCAACATTGGATATGGTGGGATAGTCACCCACCTTGCTAGGACATTAGGGGTAGATTTCTCTGCCTGCACACGCATTCCTGCTGTACCCCTACGACTTCAGGCCCTTATGACTAGAGGCCTCATCTTCCCTACCCATAGAGGTCCACCTTACGCTACTATGCCATGGGAGAGCAGGACGGGGAGAGGCATTGAGTGGCTCCCAGAGTATTCCATTATGGCTGGACGCCATAACTGGAAGGAGACGTTCGCTGCTATGCATGCGAACAGGATTGCAGCCCCTCCATATGTCCCACCACCACCTGTAGTTGAGGAGGAGGAGATGAGAGATGAGTATGAGGGAGGAGGAGGAGGAGATGAGCAGGATTTTGGCACATTCCCGGATCAGCCGGACGCAGCTCCTGAGATGCCTAGACGTTCTCCCCGTCCCGCCGGAGCTTCAGGATCTTCTTCTCGTCGTGCCAGTGTCAGCGAGAGGCCCACTTGGATGGAGGCCCCTCCTGCGTGGTACGGAGATCCACCACCATAGTCTACACAAGCACCGTCGCCACTTGCACCAACACCTTCAGATGCACCGGGATGGTACAGCCAACCACCAGGCTGGTATCCGTAGTTGCCAGATTGGGCCACCAGCCTTTCAGATAGAGTGGGAGCTTTGGAGATCCGAGCTGACGCTAGAGACGCACGTATGGATGACCTTGACCATATGATGAGAGACGTCTACCGGCCAGCAGTTCGGGCGGTACTATGATCCTAGCTTCTCACCGTTCCCGCCTCCACCGTAGTGACGACATTGATGACCGACAGTTTAGCCGCTCCACCACCATTTTGTGAGTTCTTTTTCTTTCTTTCTTTTCTTCTTTTTCTTTTCTTTGAACATTAGGGACATTGTTTGTTCCAAGTATGGGGTGGGGTGTGACTAATCGTTTGTAATAACTCTTACTCACTTTATTTGCTTCTATCGAGACTATCCCGCATGTTTCATTTTATTCCTACACGTTTCATTATTTCATTGCATGAAAAAGAGTTTGAAAAACCCATAAAAATTGAAAAATTTTGAAAATTTTGTGCTTCTAAGGATAGAGATGATTTCTATGATAATCACCACTTGTGAATTGAGTTTTGATGACAATTGCATGCTTAAACAATTAGTGAATTGAAAAGAAATTGAATGAGTTGATTATCCCTCTTTTGCAAATTTCATAATGTGATGAATGTTACTTAAATCATGTTGAGGAATTAAGGTTGAAATCACATAATAAGTTCTTATGCTTCCTTTTGAGATGATTAAGACAATTCGATTTTCTTTCTTCTTTCTTTGATCATTTAGCCCCTCATTGAAATAATGGCCTCCTTTACCTATCCGGGAATTGGAGGAGTTGATTGATATTGGCATGTTTGATGTGGGAGGGCCTTGAAAGCATTTATTTGCAATCAAAAGAATAGAAAGAAATTATAGGTTTGGGGAAGTCAATCATGATGATGAGTAACTCGGCACCATTCACATAGCCGGGTGTTTGTGTCTTGCCAAAGTCGGATTGAGCGATATTCCTAGCGGATTATGGTATGTGCGCTAAAGGTTTGAGGCATCTCATAAAAATTGAGAAACGCCGATCTTCTAGGCTTCGGTTTTTGTGCACCTCTATCCATAATTCCAAAAGTAAAGTCGAAAAAATGAAAAGAAGAGAGCGAAGCTCTAAGTTTGAAAGTGTTGCGGAAACCGCTAGAGAAGAAGAAAAGAGTAGTTATCCACTTTCCCGGATTCATGCACCACATTTCTTAAAGTTTTTCCTTCCCTTTCCACATTCTAGACCTTGTTTGGAAGTCCTTAAGATCAAAAGAATGTTATATGACTTGGTGATCTAAATTGAAGTTTCTTATGATTGATTTTGATAATGTTTGAAGGTTATGATGTTTACATGGAGGTTTGATTGATTCATGAGCTTTCTTTATTCTTTACTCTTTGATTAAGTGTATGAAAGTCTTATAAACGAATGAAGCAAGATTTGAGAATGATCTATTGATTAGAAGGCACATTCATCCAAAAAGAAGTTTTGCTTTGAGAAGGTACACATATTTCATCCTAACTTGAGTTTTAAAGTTTTGAAAGACCTTGCTTAGGGACAAGCAAGTAGCAAGTATGGGGTTATTTGTTAGCATGAAATATTGTGATATTTTAGGCACGTTTTCTAAGTGTATTTCATCCATATTGATGGTCATTGATTAAGCATTGATGCATTTGTGAGTTAGTTTGCCTATATTGTCGATATAGAGATCTACACAAGCTTTATGTTGATTGTAGGCAATTAAGAGCTATTTCCGAACGGATTGAGCGAGGATGGAGTTTGATTGAGCATGTCCAAGGATTGAGGACATCTCTAGGAGCTAAGGAAGGTGCTAACTTGAAGAATAGCACGAGGAAAGGAAGAATTACGGTTTACCCCTAAACCACGCTCTAAAATACGGCCGTACTACATTCCACGTTCAAGTCCACGGCCGTGGAACCTTGGCAAGGGAAGCGTGGTTCATTCCAGCAACTTCTACGGCCGTGGAGGGTTGTGTCAAACCGTGACAAATTTCCACGCTCTAAATTACGGTTGTGGAACCCTTCCACGACCGTGATCTTGGCGATCTTTTTCGTACACTTTGAAGCCACGATCTTCTACGCAATTGGGCCTGGCTTATATTTTATCTTACACTATAAAAGGACGGAAAAAGAGAGATTCCGTCACCTGCGCTTACGCTTAGACGCACTTTCGCTTACACTTGGATTTGCCCTAATTCCGCATTTTGGCGGAGATTGTGATTGAGAGATTTGCGCTTTGCTATTGAGATTTCCGGATTGACGGAAGAGTTGAAGATTCAGAAGATTGTTTGTGAGAAGATTTCGCTTCTCATTTAGGTTTGATTTGAAGACGGATTGACATTCCGTTCTTCGTTCTTATCTAAGATTGTGATTGTTTGCATTATTCCAAATCTATTGACGTTATTGTTCTTGACTTGTGGATTTGAGATTGACTTGAGAGTTATTCAAGGTTTTCGGAAGTTTTCATCTTTCATTCTTTAAAATCTTGAATTTGATATCAATATGATTGTTGTTGGCTAAAACTCTTTAACAATTCTAAGGTGAAGGGTTGATAGTTGTGGCTTAGATGATGATAGATCGATCGTAAACATATTGGACCCTGAGAGTTAGAGAGAATCGCCGACGAACCTAATCCACGGTCTGTTCTTGAGCTTCCACGGCCGTGGAACTCAAGAACTACCCGTAATTTTGTGTCAGTTTATGAACTTGCTTTTACTTTAATCCAAAGTTAAAGATTTTCTTTAACTTAGTCTTGGCTTGCCTTTTCTAGGTGGTAGTGAAGCCTCAACAACCTCTACCTCGATTCTGAGTGTCACAACCTTAATCGGTTTAGTTAGTCTTGATCCTTGGATTACAAGTTTGGGTATTTGATGTTAATTCTTACCTTTAGAACCTTTCTATACTGAAGCCTCAACAACCTTTATAGAGAGCGTCTTTTAGGTGGGTCATATAAGGTTTTTGGAACTTCACCGTACGATTACCTTACATTCGTATACCTTTGCATACCTCAACTCTGTCCTTATATCTTTAGTATATCTTGAATCGATTGCCACAGCTGGATTCCTGGATCTTTAGGATTGTTGTTTTCCCAATATTTGAAAAGCTCACATATTCACTTGCTTGATAATCTATAACTGGATTTAACCCCCCAAATCCCCGTGTTCGATACTCTGGAATTCTTGCTCAACTATATCGATCCGTACACTGCGGGTTCGCTTGCTTGATTTCTAGTTTTATAATTAAAGCTTATTTGCATGCACGCTAAGTGGCGAACAACTGTTGGGGTGATGAGGCGACATGATCGCATTTGGGTTCCTACTGATGCGGAGTTGAGACAGAGGATCTTACAGGAGGCTCACTGTACACCTTACTTTGTACATCCAGGTACGAGTAAGATGTACCATGATGTGAGACGTTCATATTGGTGGGGAGGGCTGAAACCCGATGTAGTAAGATTTGTGGCTTAGTGTGCGACCTGTCAGCAGGTCAAGATGGAGCATTACAGACCTGGAGGTGAGCTCCATCCACTGCCACTGCCGCAGTGGAAATGGGAGGACGTCTCCGTGGATTTTGTGACTGGATTGAGACCTTGTAGGAGTTTTGATGTCATTTGGGTTGTTGTTGATAGACTGACGAAGACGGCACGTTTCATCCCTGTCAGAGAGACGTGGCCGGTGAGTAGGTTGGCTGAGGAGTACACTAGATAGATAGTGAGACTCCATGGTGTACCGAGGACAATCGTCTCTGATCGAGATGGACGATTCACCTCGAGGTTTTGGCAGCATATTCAGACTACTTTGGGGACGAGTGTACACTTTACAAATGCGTTTCACCCCCAGACTGACGGACAGTCTAAGAGGACCATCTAGACTTTGGAGGATATGCTGCGAGCTTGTGTGTTGGATTGGGGACAAGGATGGTCTAATTACCTCCCACTTGTTGAGTTCTCATACAACAATAGATGGCATGCATCTATTGGGATGGCTCCCTATGAGTCACTGTATGGACGTAGGTGCCGTACCTTTATGATAGGATGAGCCTAGCAGTATCAGTGGGATAGCGCCAGAGCAGATTCGTGATGATATGGCTCGAGTAGCGCTGATTAGAGAGAGGATGCTGGCTGTACAGAGTCACCAGAAGTTATATGCAGACAAGAGACGTCGGCCTCTAGAGTTCAGTGTAGGAGCTCATGTCTGGTTGTGAGTATCCCCGACGCGTGGCGTCAGATGTTTTGGCATAAAGGGGAAGTTGAGTCCCCGATATGTCGGTCCTTTTGAGATACTAGACAGAGTTGGGAGGGAAGCCTACAGATTAGCTTTGCCTCCGAGATTAGAGGGTGTTCACCCTGTGTTCCATGTGTCTCAACTGAGAGAGTACATACCAGATTCGAGGCACATCGTGAGTTATGATGATTTGGTGGTAGAGCCGGACCACACCTTTGCTGAGCATCCTATTGCAGTCCTAGAACGAGGTGTGAGAAGCTTGCGTTCGAAGGACATACCTATGATGAGGATACAGTGGTCGAGATGTGGACCTGAGTAGGCTACATGGGAGACTGAGGATAGTATCTAGAGGAACTATCCAGAGTTTTATGCCGAGATAGATGCACCTAGGGTCGATGAGTAGATCTTAGTACTATCTTGGTGAGTATGTGATTATGTGCTTTCATGCCTTGATGTGTTTATTCTATGCTAGTGATATCATGCCTTATGATCTTATTAGATCTTGCTATACTAGCATGATATATGTATAGCTGGAGATGATTATTCCCTCCATGCTACTTGAGTATGACTTATGTTATAGCTGGAGATGGTTCTTTCCTCCATGCTATCTGAGTGGATTAGGATTCAGCTAGAGATGGTTCTCTCCTCTATGCTACCTTGATGGACATAGTTTCAGTGGAGATGTGATTCCTCCATACGATGTATATACTTATGGATCGGCTAGAGACGTATTTCCTCTATGCCTGGGTTATGTTTGGCTAGAGATGTGCTTCCTCTATGCCTTGTGATGAGATATAGCGAGAGATGTGATTCCTCTCTGCCTTTGGGTAGCGTTATGGTCCTGTTTTCTGGAGTGGATGATTCCTCCATGTTGATGTTTATGGTTATAGATCTATTATAGGTTATGACCTTCTGAGCGGAGATGTGATACCGCCGATAGATAAAGTGAGTTATACCTCGGCTTATGGGACCAAGAGGACTTGGGATCTTGCAAGTTTCAGGACAAAACTTGTTTTTAGGGGAGTGAGTTGTAAGATCCTAGTTGTTGAGAGCTGAGAGAGGGAGCAGAGGGGCCAGGTTTATGCCAGAGTTGCCCCTGCGTGACCCAGGGGCGCCCCTGCGCCTTACCTGGTCCGCCCCAGCGGCTCACAGAGCCCGCCCCTGCGGCTCTGTGTTCTGCAGCCGTCTTCTTTGACTGCTTTGACTCATGCTTTACCCTTTCACCACCCTATATATATCTTCTTCCTTACCCTGATGAGGGTTTACACTTTCAGATCTCTCTTTCTCCTTACATACTCTTTCTTCTCTTCTTCTCTCTTGGATCCTTGGTTGATCTCTTTGAGTTTGTGTGAGTTTTGGAAAGCTTTTGCTTGGCTTTGTGGTTGATGATGGTTGTTGAGCTTTGTGAGCCAGCTTGAGGACGTCTTGGTTAGTTGGTGAGCTTCTGGATCTTCAGCTTGGTACGCTTTCATGGCTTCCATCTCCTTCTTCTTCTTCTTCTTCTTCTTCTTCTTCTTCTTCTTCTTTTCTTCTTCTTCTTTCATGGCTTCCGTTTTATTAAAGAACTTCACTACCACTCTCGGATCCTATGGGCTAACTTGAAAGGTAAGTTGTAAATCAATTTGTCCTTTGAGTCCCCGGGTTGCCAAAAATCATTCTCACCCACCACCATATCAATACTTTCCTAAAATGCGCTCGGGGTTACATGTCTAGGGAACGTTCCGTTCATAGTCTCTTCAAACAAAAACATGGTCCCAAACTGCACTATATATATCCCAAACTCTCGGTTCATCAACCTAACCTCACGGCCTTCTCCCTCGGATCATGCTTAAATGAGCTAAAAAGCTCCATAGTAATTTTATCATATGCATCCTCACGGATGCCAACAAATCCTACCAAACTAGCTCTCTCAATCATCCATCTCTAATCACCAACAACATTCATGCATTCTACTTCATCAAGTACTAAATGCCTAGGAGCAACAATATTCCGAGGTTGAATGCGTTCGTACCTCGCTTTGTTTTATTAAGGATGAGTTGGAGTGTAGGAGGTGGTGAAGGTGGTGGAGCTTGTTGAGAGGAGAAATAATTTCCCCTTGGAACCAGTTTCCTTGATGATATACTTTATCCTTCCTTTACACAGGAGAAATCTCAAGTGGATCTTGAAAAATCTCGGCCATGGAAATTGTACTGGCCCGAGATTTTTGTCGTTTTTTCACGAATTTAGCAAATATGTAAATATTTTTCCAAACTAATGTCTCTCCTTCCTTCCTATGCCTATTTTGTTCCAAACTACACAAGATCTTCACACAAATCAACACAAACAAAGCCAAATCGAAGGTGAAAGAGAAAACCTAGGTTTTGGATTGAAAAATCCAAATGAAGCCCGATATGATGGATTGTTGCATTGTTGATTTCAAAATCTTCAACGTGGTTGAGAATACTTGAGTTTTGGAGGAAGAACGAAGTAAATCGATTAAGAAACAAGGATTTGAGAAGAGTGTAGAGAACGGTCTTCCAAGGTGTTTGAGCGTGGAATTGGGGGTAGGTTTTTGGAGAAAATTGGTGAAGTGTTCCTTATATACTCTCATTGAATTTTTAAAAATCTCGGCCGATATTTTACATGTGGAATCCGCTTGCCCAAGATGTTTCTTAAGTTTCTTGCGACATAGTTTTGCTCGGGTAAAAATTCAAAATCTCGCCCGTGGAAACTTGTACTTGCGTGAGATTTTTGCTTTTTCGTCCCAAATTGACAAATCAACTTGTTTTTGTACTTTTGAGTTCTTTTTGAGTTTATCTAGTTCTTGTCATTCGAGTACACAACTAAAACGGGAAACGAACCAAATAAAAAGAAAAAAAGAAAACTATTCTACTCTTTCTAAGAAAGGGAAAACAACAATACCTTGGATTGCCTCCCAAGTAGCACTTTGTATAAGGTCCGTAGCTAGACCTATCTCCGTTGATGATCATGTGAGGTGGCGAGATGTGATGCTCTCAACCGGAACTTCCGTTGTGTACTTCTTCAAGCGATGGCCATTGACCTTGAAGTTTCCGCAATGTTCACCCCATACTTCAACTACACCGTGGGGAAAAACATGTTTTATAACATAATGTTGTAAGAGCCTTGTTGCTGAGAGCTGAGAGAGGGAGCAGAGGGGCCAGGTTTATGCCTGAGCCGCCCCTGCGTGACCCAGGGGGCGCCCCTGCGCCTTACCTGGTCCGCCCCTACTGCTCTGTGTTTTGCAGCCGTCTTCTTTGACTGCTTTGACTCGTGCTTTACTCTTTCACCACCCTATATATATCTTCTTTCTTACCCTGATGAGGGTTTACACTTTCAGATCTCTCTCTCTCTCCTTACATACTCTTTCTTCTCTTCTTCTCTCTTGGATCCTTGGTTGATCTCCTTGAGTTTGTGTGAGTTTTGGAAAGCTTTTGCTTGGCTTTGTGGTTGATGATGGTTGCTGAGCTTTGTGAGCCAGCTTGAGGACGTCTTGGTTAGTTGGTGAGCTTGTGGATCTTCAGCTTGGTAAGCTTTCATGGCTTCCATCTCCTTCTTCTTCTTGTCCCTTTTTCCTCTTCTCCTTAGTTTACCATGGCTTTCCTTAGGTTTTGATCCTATTCCAGCCATGTTTGGCTTGTGTTGATGTATGTATGTGTATGTTATGTTTGTATGTTATTGTTGGAGTGAAGAAGAGTAGAGCACCGAAGGAAGAAGTGAAGAAAGGAGCTGAGTGGTGTCTTCCGCACACCAGCCGCCCCTACGCTGGCCTGTGTACCGCCCCTGCGCCACCAGAGAGCCGCCCCTGCGCCGGCCTGTACACCGCCCCTGCGCCATCAGAGAGTTGCCCCCGCGCCTACCTGCACCAGCTTGGTGTTTCCTTTGGTTTGGCAGGTGTGTGTTGCTTCTAGGCCTTCCTTAGGGTGCCCCTGTTCCCTCCTTTCCTAGTATGAGTGCTTGGGATCATGCTAGATGTGTGAGGTTGAGTTTTGATGATGTTTATGATCGGTTTATGCCTTGTATGGCTTTTGAGGTTCGTTAGGTTATGAGTGAGGTTGAGGTTGATCTTTTGGATCCCTTTGGGTCTAGGTGTGACCCTTATGTGGTTAGGAGTCTAATATATCTCCTTATGCCTTGCTTATAGGTTGTGTTGTCCCTCCAGGGTAGAGGTGATCCTGGTTGAGTTGTGATCGAGGTTGAGGTAAGTCCGTATGACTTACTTAGTTGCCATCCTTATATTGAGTGTTTGCATGAGTGGTGTGTGCTTTGTATGCTTGCTATTATAGCATGTGATTTCGTATTTACCAACCTGTGTTTTATTGATTGCCCCGTATTCGTGGCCGTGATAACCTTTCCCTTTCATTCCGCCGTGGAGTCTGGGAGGTTCTCTTGAGTCAGGCCAGACCGATTTACAGGAAGGGCACAATCCACTCCCACAGGGTACACGGATTGTGTGACCGATACTAGTACGGCTGGATAGTAGGCTCAGAGGCGAGGATGTATTGGTCCTCGTGTCACATAGTTTCATATATATTATATATATTCGTTGGGAGTGAATGACCATTATATTTAGGTGAATAAATTGGTAAATGAGTGGAAGCATGTTGATGTGTTTATCTTTCCTTACGTGTGCTTGTGCTTATGCATTACTCTATATATGTGTATGGATAGCTAATGTTTATTACCATGTTGTAGATGCCCCACAGGATAGGCATGCTGCTGGGTGATCTAGCAGAGTGGCAGGCCGATGACGTCTCGTACATAGGTTGTGTGGGCTTTTGAGTTTGTTATCTTTCCCTCCTGCGTGAGGATGGTCTTTTGTTACCTCCTGTGTGAGGGTGTTATGTTTCTTACTCGGCTATGTTGTCTTACCTTTTGGTTTGTATAGTTTTATACAGTTTTATGTATTTGTTTTCATATCTGTCAGTGCCATGTTGTAAGGTCCGTGAACTTGTTGTCTGGTTAGGGTAAGGATCCATTGTGAGATCCTATCCCAATGTGGCGCTCCGAGTCCCACGGATTCGGGGTGTCACAGAGTTGGTATCAGAGCCAAGGTTGACAACAATGGCACTTGCTACCTGCAATCAGGTCTGATAGGTAAAATAAACAAAACCCACATGGGATGTGACGTTTTAAAGGTTTTGGTTTTAAATGTCGTTTTGGGTTAGATGTACGAGAAGTTGCCACTCCTACTATGGATCTCTATAGTGTAGAGATGGTATGTATGTATGATGGTTTATGTATGTGTTGTGTTGAGTATATATATCTATACTTATGACCTATATAGAGCCTTATAAGTTAGGTGTGCATACCCCGCAGATGGCTCGGACTAGAGCTACTGCCGTTGTAGGCAGAGGTAGAGGTAGACCACCCCGTCCTCCGGGTGTGGTAGGTGAGGGACCAGTTTCTGCTACTGATCCACCAGTGGTGGAGGAGATACATGAGGAGGTTGTAGAGAGCGTCGTCCCAGAGACGAGTGGATTTGTGAGACATCATTCACATCAAGCTCAGTCTAATGACGCTGACCGTGTCTTCATGGGAGGACCGGAGTTCAGAGAGTACCTCCGCCGTTTTGAGGAGGATATTAGGGTTGGCAGACGAGCCCCGGATTTACTAGTACCTGAGGGATCTTCTGAGATATCTCAGTGAACGACCCGGGTGCCAACTGCACCTGCACGTGTTGTTGATCCAGTTTGAATCCCACTGGAGACTAGAGGGCCTCAACCAGATGCCTGGTTGAAGTCATTTCACCAGCAGGGAGTGCCACACTTCTCAAGAGAGATTGGGTTAGAGACTGAGGTGTGGATTGGACATGTAGACTCACCCTTGGAGTCTATCAAATGTCTTGAGGACAAACGGATAGAGCTAGTTCAGTCCCTATTCCGTGACCTCGCACACCAGTGGTGGAGGACTGTCCGGACCAGAGCTACTAGTTATGACCACATGAGGCGCATAATTAGAGAGCAGTTCTGCCCTGCCACATTGAGGAGGAAGAAGCTGCAAGATTTTGTGGAGGCTGGCTTTGATGATGTGCCTATTACTAATGCCATCCGCGGTTTCCAGACCGAGTTAGCTTTGCTGGGTCCAGCTGCACCATCTGAGGACCACCATGTGTATCTGTTCTCTCGTCGTCTGAGAGAGAGCACCCGTTCATGCATGGCGGGATTCCATTGTGAGTCCCTAGCTGATTACCAGGACCGGGCTTTTGCTTTTGAGAGAGAGCGAGCCAGTTAGAGGAGAGCTTCTCAAACGGGACGGTCTGAAAAGAGGTAGCACACTAGGCAGACCAGTGGGGTTGGAGGATCATCTGGATCTAGACGAGATTAGAGGCTTCAGAGTTACCCCTCATCTACACCGACTGTAGATAAGGGACGTCAGTGTTACAACTGTGTTAACCCTGGTTATCTGAGACCAGCTTGTCCCAGACCAGTTGTGACTTGTTTTACTTGTGGCCGATAGGGACATCGAGCTGCCTTTTATAGGCAGGGAGGAGTAGCATCTCAGCAGGGTTCTTCCCTTACCAGTGTAGCAGGAGGTTGTCAGAGGACACCTCAGTAGCAGACACATGGACAACAGAGGGTCCCAAAGCGTCCATCTACTCAGAGTTCTGCTTCAGGACCGAGTAGAGGTAGAGGTAGAGATGTTGGCACCAGTGATGCCAGAGGAGCCTGAGGGCAAGCTTTTGAGTTGAGTAGTGCAGAGGATCTACCTGCACCGGCTGCTACAGGTACCATTCTACTTCATGGTTTACTTGTTAGAGTTTTGTTTGATACTGGTACTACGCATTCCTTTATTTTTGAAACTTGTGTTGAGCGTTTGAGTTTAGCTACCGTAGAGGGGATACCCTTTACTATAGGGTTACTTGATGGTAGTCGGGTCAGAGGTACCCGTGAGATCCGTAGTTGTCCCCTTCATTTAGGGACTCGTGTTTTACTTGTAGACTTCTTAGTCATGCCACTGATGCATGAAGAAGTCATATTAGGTATGGACTGGATGCGTAGACACCATGCAGTTTTGGATGTTGGTAGACGGACTGTTACAGGCTCTACCGAGGTTGGTCAGATTGAGGTCTTCCGGGGTTGGGACCTTGGGAAGACAGGTTCGATTATTAGTGCCGTACGAGCAGCTAGATTGATTGCATAGGGTTGTGATGCCTTCTGGTGCTACGCCATGAAGGATGGAGAGAGTCCAGCTCTGGAGGATATTCTAGTGGTCTGGGAGTTTACAGATGTGTTTACTGAGCCGTTGAGTTTGCCGCCTCAACAGAGTGTGGACTTCAGCATAGAGCTAGAGCCTAGCACGCGACTCATCTCGAAGGCCCCATACCGTATGGAACCTGTTGAGATGTTAGAGTTGAAGAAGCAACTCGAGGAGTTTGTTGAGAAGGGCTTCATACGCCCTAGTGTTTCACCGTGGGGTGCACCTGTCCTCTTCGTGCGGAAGAAGGACGGATCTTTGGGATTATGCATAGATTACAAAGTGTTGAACAAGGTGACCGTCAAGTACAAGTATCCATTGCCTCGTATTGACGATCTACTTGATCAGCTTCAGGGAGCTACAATCTTCTCCCGGATTGATTTGCGCTCAGGATATCACCAGGTGAGGGTGAGAGAGCAGGACGTACACAGGACGGCATTTCGTACCCGTTATGGACACTACGAGTTTGTACTGATGCCATTCGGGCTGACAAATGTCCCAACAGTCTTTATGGAGTTGATGAATAGCATATTCATCGACTTCCTTGATCAGTTTGTGGTGGTCTTCATCGATGATATTCTAGTGTACTCGCGTAGTAGAGAGGAGCATGCCGGTCATTTGAGGACGGTTTTGCAGATTTTGAGGGATAGAGAGCTGTATGCTAAGTTCTCTAAGTGTGAGTTCTGGATGTCTGAGGTTGCTTTCCTTGGACACATCGTCTCCGCCGATGGGGTTATGGTTGACCCGGTAAAGATCAAGTCTGTTGCTACATGGACGACACCGACGAACGTCAAGGAAGTGCGTAGCTTTCTTGGCCTAGCCGGTTACTATAGACGCTTTGAGGAGGGTTTTTCTGTGATTGCCCGTCCACTGACGAGTCTTCTGAGGAAGACTACCCGGTTTGCGTGGACCGACTAGTGTGCTCAGAGCTTTGAGGAGTTGAACAGGCGTTTGAATTCTGCTCCTGTCTTGGCACAGCTAGAGGGATCTGATGATTTTGTGGTCTACAGTGATGCATCCAAGCTAGGCTTGGGATGTGTGTTGATGCAGAGAGGTAGAGTGATTGCATATGCGTCTCGACAGCTGAAGACGTATGAGGAGAACTACCCGACTCAGGATCAGGAGTTGGCAGCGGTAGTGCATGCTTTGAAGATCTGGAGACATTACTTGTATGGTGCTACATGTCAGATCTTCACAAACCATAAGAGTCTGAAGTATATTTTTATGCAGCGGGAGTTGAACAACCGCCAGTGTCGATGGCTTGAGTTGATCAAGGACTTTGACCTTGAGATTTTGTATCATCCTGGGAAGGCGAATGTGGTTGCTGACGCCTTGAGCAGGAAGACGCCTCGAGAGAAGGCGATTGTGAGATTGACTGTACAACCTCAGCTTCAGAGGGATCTAGCTTGGCTAGAGATGGACATCCAGTTTCCTGATGAGGATGCCCAGTTGTATACTTTAGAGGATTTTACCTGGTCTGTTGGAAGAGATCCAACAGAAGCAAGGAACCTGCCCAACCTTGATGAGGATCAGAGAGAGGATGCCTCGTGGAGAGGAACCACAGTTTTCCATTGGAGCTGTTGTTAGCATGAAATATTGTGATATTTTAGGCACGTTTTCTAAGTGTATTTCATCCATATTGATAGTCATTGATTAAGCATTGATGCATTTGTGAGTTAGTTTGCCTATATTGTCGATATAGAGATCTATACAAGCTTTATGTTGATTGTAGGCAATTAAGAGCTATTTCCGAACGGATTGAGCGAGGATGGAGTTTGATTGAGCATGTCCAAGGATTGAGGACATCTCTAGGAGCTAAGGAAGGTGCTAACTTGAAGAATAGCACGAGGAAAGGAATAATTACGGTTTAACCCTAAACCACGCTCTAAAATACGGCCGTACTACATTCCACGTTCAAGTCCTCGGCCGTGGAACCTTGGCAAGGGAAGCGTGGTTCATTCCAGCAACTTCTACGGCCGTGGAGGGTTGTGTCAAACCGTGACAAATTTCCACGCTCTAAATTACGGTCGTGGAACCCTTCCACGACCGTGATCTTGGCGATCTTTTTCGTACACTTTGAAGCCACAATCTTCTACGCAATTGGGTCGGGCTTTCTATTTTATCTTACACTATAAAAGGACGGAAAAAGAGAGATCCCGTCACCTTCGCTTACGCTTAGACGCACTTTCGCTTACACTTGGATTTGCCCTAATTCCGCATTTTAGCGGAGATTGTGATTGAGATATTTGCGCTTTGCTATTGAGATTTCCGGATTGACGGAAGAGTTGAAGATTCGGAAGATTGTTTGTGAGAAGATTTCGCTTCTCATTTAGGTTTGATTTGAAGACGGATTGACATCCCGTTCTTCGTTCTTATCTAAGATTGTGATTGTTTGCATTATTCCAAATCTATTGACGTTATTGTTCTTGACTTGTGGATTTGAGATTGACTTGAGAGTTATTCAAGGTTTTCGGAAGTTTTCATCTTTCATTCTTTAAAATCTTGAATTTGATATCAATATGACTTTTGTTGGCTAAAACTCTTTAATAATTCTAAGGTGAAGGGTTGATAGTTGTGGCTTAGATGATGATAGATCGATCGTAAACAGATTGGACCCTGAGAGTTAGAGAGAATCGCCGACGAATCTAATCCACGGTCTGTTCTTGAGCTTCCACGGCCGTGGAACTCAAGAACTACCCGTAATTTTGTGTCAGTTTACGAACTTGCTTTTACTTTAATCCAAAGTTAAAGATTTGCTTTAACTTAGTCTTGGCTTGCCTTTTCTAGGTGGTAGTGAAGCCTCAACAACCTCTACCTTGATTCTAAGTGTCACAACCTTAATCGGTTTAGTTAGTCTTGATCATTGGATTACAAGTTTGGGTATTTGATGTTAATTCTTACCTTTAGAACCTTTCTATACTGAAGCCTCAACAACCTTTATAGAGAGCGTCTTTTAGGTGGGTCATATAAGGTTTTTGGAACTTCACCGTACGATTACCTTACATTCGTATACCTTTGCATACCTCAACTCTGTCCTTATATCTTTAGTATATCTTGAATCGATTGCCACAACTGGATTCCTGGATCTTTAGGATTGCTGTTTTCCCAATATTTGAAAAGCTCACATATTCACTTGCTTGATAATCTACAACTGGATTTAACCCCCCAAATCCCTGTGTTCGATACTCTGGAATTCTTGCTCAACTATATCGATCCGTACTCTGGCGAACAAGTTTTTGGCGTAGTTGCCGGGGATTTGGTCTAGGCCGAATTCGGTTTTCGGTTGTCAAGCTTGGGAGCTCTTCCCTTGTTATTTGATATCTTTTCAAGTGCATGCGTAGGTCTAGGAATAACGAAGACCTCTTACCTCTTGATCAAGAGCTTGAGAGGACTTTAAGGAGAAAGCGTAAGGAAAAGAAAATGGCTGAAGAAAGAGAACGTGATCTTCAATCGGAGCTAGCGGAAAAGGAAGCTCAACTCCAATGGAGTGAGAAGACACGTAGAGAAGAGACGGATCGTCACCAAATGAAGGTTGATGATCTAACGGACATGATGTTCCAAATGAGGTTGGAAATAAACAACCTTAAGGAGAAAAAGAAAAGGAGGAGACCGGGAAGATCGGTTAGAGCCAACTCATCTAATGAGGATAGCGACTCCTCCATGCCACCGCTAGAGAAAATTGATCCCACGATCAATGTGAATCCATTCTATCCACGGCCAGCTGCAAATCGCCGTGTTCCACCTAGGAACGCAAGGATCGAACGCGTGGATGAGGAGCCAAGAACTCTTGGCCAAAGGATGGATCCAACGCAGCAACCACGCCGTTTAGGTGTGAACTTTGATGCTGACGATGTGCAAGGGTTTAGCTTCAACCCGCAGGTTATTACTCTTGTTCGCCAAAACCAATTTGGCGGAACAATCGCTGAATCTCCACAACAACACCTACAAAATTTTGAGTGTATGATGGAGAAGATGAGGCCGAAGAACGCGACTACCAACAACTATAAGCTCAAGCCTTTCTTCTTCTCCTTGAAGGGGAAGGCATTGTCTTGGTACCAAGCTCTTCCTAGTGGGAAACTAGACACGTGGGAAGACCTTTCCGCGGCGTTCCTCACTAAGTTCTTTCCGCCATCCAAAACGGCGGAACTAAGAGGTAAGATTAACGCATTTTCCAAGAGATCTAACGAAAGTTTGTTTCAATCTTGGGAAAGATTTCAGGATTTGCTCTTGGATTGCCCTCATCATGGCATATCCAAGCTTGCACTTTTGGAGATATACTATAAGGGGCTGGATGTGGAGACACAATTCAAGCTCCAATCCCTCTCCTGTGGTACATTCATGGACATGAGGGAAGATGACGCTTGGGACTTCATTGAGAAGCAAGCAAGGGTCATAGAGAAGTATTCTCACCGGAAAGTGGAGGGAAATCGTGTGGAGCAAGGAGCAAAGCTCACACATGAAGCTCAAAATCAAATTTTCTCCCTCAACAACGAGATCAAAGAGTTGAAGGAAGCTATCAAGACCAACTTTCCAAAGCAACAAGGAAAAGATTTTGGCTACTTGCGCAACAACAACAACGGTGGCGAGAATACAAACCGCAACAACAACAACAACCGGAACAACAACCGGAATAATTAGAACGGCAACAACAACAACCGGAACAATAATTGGAACAACAATAGGGGTTCAAACAACAACAATTGGCGCTCCAATCAACAAAACTCCGGTAACTCTTATCCTTCCAATTCAAATTCACTAACTCCACCTTCCTCTTCCTCTACTCCTTTGAAAAGCCAGGTGCAAACATCTAATGGAGGAAGCACTTCGGGGAAGGAGAAGCCCGATCCCATGTTGGAGACGATCTTGGGAAAGCTTCAAGGGTTAGAGACTCGCATTATCAAAGTTGATGATCACATAACTAAGGTTGAAAAAGTCCAAAAGGTTTTAGAAAACCAAATGTTTACTCATGCGGAGGAAGTTCCTAGGAATCAAGGGAAACTTCCAGGAAAAACGGAGGACAACCCAAAGGGATGAGTTATGGCAATCACAACTAGGAGCGGAGTGACAACCACCGATCCGCAACCTAAGTTTGTAGAAGTCCCCGTTGAGAAAGAAAAAGAGAAGGGGAAGGAGAAGGAAGATGTCTACGTTCCTCCTCCAGCTTACAAACCTCCCCTACCATTCCCTCAATTTAGAGCAAGAGCACGTCTAGATAAACAATTCGGTAAGTTCATAGAACTCATGAGCAAATTGCATATTAACATACCTTTCATTGATGCTATTGTAGGTATGCCGGCTTATGGCAAGTTCTTGAAGGAAATCCTCTCTAACAAGAGAAAGCTAGAGGATTTTTGAGAGGTTAAGATGAGTTCGGATTCTTCGGATCTCATCAAGACCATGAAAGAGAAAATGCCCCCAAAGCTAAAGGATCCGGGGTCATTTTGTATTCCCATAGGAGTGGGAGATGTCACATATGATGCATTATGTGACTTGGGAGCAAGTGTGAGCATCATACCACTTGCATTATGTAGGAAGATCGGTTTAGGCGACCCTAAACCGGTGAAGATGACGTTGTACATGGCGGATCGATCCATCACTCGTCCCGTCGGTATTGTAGAAGACGTCCCGGTCAAGCTAGGTAAATTCTTTGTACCCATTGATTTTGTTGTGCTTGACATTCCTGCAGATAGTTCGGTCCCGATCATTCTCGGAAGACCGTTTCTTGCAACTTCCGGCTGCATAATAGATTGCAAGAATGCTAGACTCGCCTTTGACATAGGAGAAGAGAAGGTAGAGTTCGTTCTTTCCACTCTAGTGAAGGAACCAATCTTTGATGAGGATATATTCAATATCCAAGATGAAGAAGGGTTGTCTAGGGAGGAGGTAAGTGCTATTCTCTTCAAAGATCCTTTGCAAAAGGTTATTACTATGAGTCTAATGAATGTAGGAGAAGAAGAGGAGTGCAATGAGGCAGTTGAAGCCTTAGAAGCACAAGAAGAAGTATGTGAAGAGGAGTTTGAGAAACTCCACGATGAAGCAGAAAACGTGAGAATCCACGGCCATACACTATATTCCACGGCCGTGGATTTCACCAACCAAAGCGTGGCTCACTCCAGAGGGTTACACGGTCGTGGAGGAAACAGAGCACCCGTAACTACATTCCACGCCCAAAATCACGGCCGTGGAAGGGAGGAATGACGGTCATCACCAATAAAAACAACGAACTCATTCCTACCCGAACCGTGACGGGATGGCGGATGTGCATAGACTACCGCAAGCTTAACAATGCGACGAGGAAGGATCACTTCCCATTTCCATTCATCGATCAAATGCTTGAAAGGTTAGCGCAACATTCTCATTTTTGCTATCTTGACGGTTATAGTGGTTTCTTTCAGATTCCGATACACCCGGATGATCAAGAGAAGACCACATTTATGTGCCCTTGGGGTACGTTTGCTTATAGGAGGATGCCGTTCGGGCTTTGCAATGCCCCAGCTACCTTTCAAAGGTGCATGATGGCCATCTTCTCCGAATACATTGAGGAAATCATGGAGGTTTTTATGGATGACTTCTCCGTATATGGTTCCTCTTTTGAAAATTGTCTTTCTAACCTTGCTCTTGTGTTACAAAGGTGTGAAGACACTAACCTAGTTCTTAATTGGGAGAAGTGTCAATTCATGGTTAAGGAAGGCATTGTATTAGGACACTTAATCTCTAGTAGAGGGATTGAGGTGGATAAAGCGAAAATAGAGACTATAGAGAAGCTTCCTCCCCCAACTTCGGTGAAAGGGATAAGAAGTTTCCTAGGACATGTTGGATTCTATAGGCGCTTCATAAAGGATTTCTCTAAAATATCAAAACCGCTAACTAATCTATTGATGAAGGATGCAGTTTTTGAGTTTTCGTAGGAATGCTTGGATGCGTTTAACATGATTCGGGAAGCTCTAATTTCAGCTCCTATTATCCAACCTCCGGATTGGAATCTTCCCTTTGAGGTTATGTGTGACGCAAGTGACGTACCTATAGGAGCTGTTCTTGGACAAAGAAAGGAAGGGCGAACCCATGCCATATACTACGCTAGCAAGACGCTAGATGAAGCGCAACTCAACTATGCCACTACGGAAAAGGAATTTTTAGCCATTGTTTATGCTATTGACAAATTTCGCTCTTATCTTGTAGGTGCAAAGGTGATTGTGTACACGGATCATGCTGCGATCCGGTATCTCCTTGCAAAGAAGGATGCGAAGCCAAGGTTAATTAGATGGATTCTTCTCCTACAAGAATTCGATCTAGAGATCCGCGACAAGAAGGGTTCGGAAAATTCTGTTGCGGATCATTTGAGTCGTCTAACACATCTAGAAGACGACCACTTACCTATAGATGACTCCTTCCCGGACGAACACTTACACATTATAGAGGAGTGCATCGATGTGATCTCCAAAGGTAATGAACCATGGTTTGCTGACTTTGTTAAATATTTGGTTTGTCAGGAGATACCACCCGGATTATCCTACGCACAAAGAAAGAAGTTCTTTAAGGATGTCCGGGAATACTTTTGGAACGAACCTCTCCTCTTTAAGAGAGGTCCGGATGGCATTATTCGGCGATGTGTGCCGGAAGATGAGATGCAAAGTGTCATCCGCCATTGTCATTCACTACCTTGTGGAGGACACGCTAGTTCGAACAAGACTAGCGCTAAGGTATTGCAATCTGGATTCTTTTGGCCTACTTTATTTAGAGATGTGCAAACCTTTGTTTCCTGCTGCGATGCTTGTCAAAGAACAGGAAATATCTCTAGGAGGAATGAGATGCCTCTCAATAACATCCAAGAGGTGGAGATTTTCGATGTTTGGGGAGTTGACTTTATGGGACCGTTCCCATCATCTTGTGGAAACCAATACATACTCTTGGCGGTGGATTACGTTTCTAGATGGGTGGAAGCAATTGCCTCTCCCACCAATGATGCCATGGTAGTGGTCAAGTTCTTTAACAAGACCATCTTCCCACGATTTGGGACACCAAGGACTATCATTAGTGATGGAGGTTCTCACTTTATTGCCCGGCGCTTTGAAGCTCTTCTAGCTAAGTATGGGGTTACTCACAAGATCGCCACCCCTTATCATCCACAAACTAGTGGACAAGTTGAGATCTCAAACCGGGAGATCAAAGGAATCCTAGAGAAGACGGTTTCAAGGACTAGGAAGGATTGGTCCTTGAAGCTTGATGATGCATTGTGGGCGTACTGGACTGCGTACAAGACTCCCATAGGAACCACGCCATACAATCTTGTGTATGGGAAGTCTTGTCACTTACCGGTAGAGTTGGAGCACAAGGCGTTTTGGGCCATCAAGTGGTTAAATTTCAGCATGAAGGAAGCGGGAGAAAAGCGTCTCTTGAACCTTAATGAGCTTGAAGAACTCCGCTTGAACGCTTATGAAAACGCTAAGATTTACAAAGAAAGAGCAAAGCGTTGGCATGATAAGCATATCATTCCAAAGGACTTCAAAGAAGGAGATCAAGTTCTCCTCTTCAATTCAAGGCTTCGTCTCTTTCCAGGTAAGCTTAAATCTCGTTGGACCGGACCTTTTCTAATCAAACATATTTTCCCCCATGGTGCAGTTGAAGTATGGGGTGAAGCGGGCGGAAGCTTTAAAGTGAACGGTCAACAACTAAAGAAGTACACTCCGGAACTCCAAGCTGAAGAGTTCGCGCCCACCGCACTTGAATAAGTGAGGTTGAGTTTTGATGATGTTTATGATCGGTTTATGCCTTGTATGGCTTTTGAGGTTCGTTAGGTTATTAGTGAGGTTGAGGTTGATCTTTTGGATCCCTTTGGGTCTAGGTGTGACCCTTATGTGGTTAGGAGTCTAATATATCTCCTTATGCCTTGCTTATAGGTTGTGTTGTCCCTCCAGGGTAGAGGTGATCCTGGTTGAGTTGTGATCGAGGTTGAGGTAAGTCCGTATGACTTACTTAGTTGCCATCCTTATATTGAGTGTTTGCATGAGTGGTGTGTGCTTTGTATGCTTGCTATTATAGCATGTGATTTCGTATTTACCAACCTGTGTTTTATTGATTGCCCCGTATTCGTGGCCGTGATAACCTTTCCCTTTCATTCCGCCGTGGAGTCTGGGAGGTTCTCTTGAGTCAGGCCAGACCGATTTACAGGAAGGGCACAATCCACTCCCACAGGGTACACGGATTGTGTGACCGATACTAGTACGGCTGGATAGTAGGCTCAGAGGCGAGGATGTATTGGTCCTCGTGTCACATAGTTTCATACATATTATATATATTCGTTGGGAGTGAATGACCATTATATTTAGGTGAATAAATTGGTAAATGAGTGGAAGCATGTTGATGTGTTTATCTTTCCTTACGTGTGCTTGTGCTTATGCATTACTCTATATATGTGTATGGATAGCTAATGTTTATTACCATGTTGTAGATGCCCCACAGGATTGGCATGCTGCTGGGTGATCTAGCAGAGTGGCAGGCCGATGACGTCTCGTACATAGGTTGTGTGGGCTTTTGAGTTTGTTATCTTTCCCTCCTGCGTGAGGATGGTCTTTTGTTACCTCCTGTGTGAGGGTGTTATGTTTCTTACTCGGCTATGTTGTCTTACCTTTTGGTTTGTATAGTTTTATACAGTTTTATGTATTTGTTTTCATATCTGTCAGTGCCATGTTGTAAGGTCCGTGAACTTGTTGTCTGGTTAGGGTAAGGATCCATTGTGAGATCCTATCCCAATGTGGCGCTCCGAGTCCCACGGATTCGGGGTGTCACAGAGTTGGTATCAGAGCCAAGGTTGACAACAATGGCACTTGCTACCTGCAATCAGGTCTGATAGGTAAAATAAACAAAACCTACATGGGATGTGACGTTTTAAAGGTTTTGGTTTTAAATGTGGTTTTGGGTTAGATGTACGAGAAGTTGCCACTCCTACTATGGATCTCTATAGTGTAGAGATGGTATTTATGTATGATGGTTTATGTATGTGTTGTGTTGAGTATATATATCTATACTTATGACCTATATAGAGCCTTATAAGTTAGGTGTGCATACCCCGCAGATGGCTCGGACTAGAGCTACTGCCGTTGTAGGCAGAGGTAGAGGTAGACCACCCCGTCCTCCGGGTGTGGTAGGTGAGGGACCAGTTTCTGCTACCGATCCACCAGTGGTGGAGGAGATACATGAGGAGGTTGTAGAGAGCGTCGTCCCAGAGACGAGTGGATTTGTGAGACATCATTCACATCAAGCTCAGTCTAATGACGCTGACCGTGTCTCCATGGGAGGACCGGAGTTCAGAGAGTACCTCCGCCGTTTTGAGGAGGATATTAGGGTTGGTAGACGAGCCCCGGATTTACTAGTACCTGAGGGATCTTCTGAGATATCTCAGTGAACGAACCGGGTGCCAACTGCACCTGCACGTGTTGTTGATCCAGTTTGAATCCCACTGGAGACTAGAGGGCCTCAACCAGATGCCTGGTTGAAGTCATTTCACCAGCAGGGAGTGCCACACTTCTCAAGAGAGATTGGGTTAGAGACTGAGGTGTGGATTGGACATGTAGACTCACCCTTGGAGTCTATCAGATGTCTTGAGGACAAACGGATAGAGCTAGTTCAGTCCCTATTCCGTGACCTCGCACACCAGTGGTGGAGGACTGTCCGGACCAGAGCTACTAGTTATGACCACATGAGGCGCATAATTAGAGAGCAGTTCTGCCCTGCCGCATTGAGGAGGAAGAAGCTGCAAGATTTTGTGGAGGCTGGCTTTGATGATGTGCCTATTACTAATGCCATCCGCGGTTTCCAGACCGAGTTAGCTTTGCTGGGTCCAGCTGCACCATTTGAGGACCACCATGTGTATCTGTTCTCTCGTCGTCTGAGAGAGAGCACCCGTTCATGCATGGCGGGATTCCATTGTGAGTCCCTAGCTGATTACCAGGACCGGGCTTTTGCTTTTGAGAGAGAGCGAGCCAGTTAGAGGAGAGCTTCTCAAACGGGACGGTCTGAAAAGAGGTAGCACACTAGGCAGACCAGTGGGGTTGGAGGATCATCTGGATCTAGACGAGATCAGAGGCGTCAGAGTTACCCCTCATCTACACCGACTGTAGATAAGGGACGTCAGTGTTACAACTGTGTTAACCCTGGTTATCTGAGACCAGCTTGTCCCAGACCAGTTGTGACTTGTTTTACTTGTGGCCGATAGGGACATCGAGCTGCCTTTTATAGGCAGGGAGGAGTAGCATCTCAGCAGGGTTCTTCCCTTACCAGTGTAGCAGGAGGTTGTCAGAGGACACCTCAGTAGCAGACACATGGACAACAGAGGGTCCCAAAGCGTCCATCTACTCAGAGTTCTGCTTCAGGACCGAGTAGAGGTAGAGGTAGAGATGTTGGCACCAGTGATGCCAGAGGAGCCTGAGGGCAAGCTTTTGAGTTGAGTAGTGCAGAGGATCTACTTGCACCGGCTTCTACAGGTACCATTCTACTTCATGGTTTACTTGTTAGAGTTTTGTTTGATACTGGTACTACGCATTCCTTTATTTTTGAAACTTGTGTTGAGCGTTTGAGTTTAGCTACCGTAGAGGGGATACCCTTTACTATAGGGTTACTTGATGGTAGTCGGGTCAGAGGTACCCGTGAGATCCGTAGTTGTCCCCTTCATTTAGGGACTCGTGTTTTACTTGTAGACTTCTTAGTCATGCCACTGATGCATGAAGAAGTCATATTAGGTATGGACTGGATGCGTAGACACCATGCAGTTTTGGATGTTGGTAGACGGACTGTTACAGGCTCTACCGAGGTTGGTCAGATTGAGGTCTTCCGGGGTTGGGACCTTGGGAAGACAGGTTCGATTATTAGTGCCGTACGAGCAGCTAGATTGATTGCATAGGGTTGTGATGCCTTCTGGTGCTACGCCATGAAGGATGGAGAGAGTCCAGCTCTGGAGGATATTCCAGTGGTCTGGGAGTTTACAGATGTGTTTGCTGAGCCGTTGAGTTTGCCGCCTCAACAGAGTGTGGACTTCAGCATAGAGCTAGAGCCTAGCACGCGACTCATCTCGAAGGCCCCATACCGTATGGAACCTGTTGAGATGTTAGAGTTGAAGAAGCACCTCGAGGAGTTTGTTGAGAAGGGCTTCATACGCCCTAGTGTTTCACCGTGGGGTGCACCTGTCCTCTTCGTGCGGAAGAAGGACGGATCTTTGGGATTATGCATAGATTACAAAGTGTTGAACAAGGTGACCGTCAAGTACAAGTATCCATTGCCTCGTATTGACGATCTACTTGATCAGCTTCAGGGAGCTACAATCTTCTCCCGGATTGATTTGCGCTCAGGATATCACCAGGTGAGGGTGAGAGAGCAGGACGTACACAGGACGGCATTTCGTACCCGTTATGGACACTACGAGTTTGTACTGATGCCATTCGGGCTGACAAATGTCCCAACAGTCTTTATGGAGTTGATGAATAGCATATTCATCGACTTCCTTGATCAGTTTGTGGTGGTCTTCATCGATGATATTCTAGTGTACTCGCGTAGTAGAGAGGAGCATGCCGGTCATTTGAGGACGGTTTTGCAGATTTTGAGGGATAGAGAGCTGTATGTTAAGTTCTCTAAGTGTGAGTTCTGGATGTCTGAGGTTGCTTTCCTTGGACACATCGTCTCCGCCGATGGGGTTATGGTTGACCCGGTAAAGATCAAGTCTGTTGCTACATGGACGACACCGACGAACGTCAAGGAAGTGCGTAGCTTTCTTGGCCTAGCCGGTTACTATAGACGCTTTGAGGAGGGTTTTTCTGTGATTGCCCGTCCATTGACGAGTCTTCTGAGGAAGACTACCCGGTTTGCGTGGACCAACTAGTGTGCTCAGAGCTTTGAGGAGTTGAACAGGCGTTTGAATTCTGCTCCTGTCTTGGCACAGCTAGAGGGATCTGATGATTTTGTGGTCTACAGTGATGCATCCAAGCTAGGCTTGGGATGTGTGTTGATGCAGAGAGGTAGAGTGATTGCATATGCGTCTCGACAGCTGAAGACGTATGAGGAGAACTACCCGACTCAGGATCAGGAGTTGGCAGCGGTAGTGCATGCTTTGAAGATCTGGAGACATTACTTGTATGGTGCTACATGTCAGATCTTCACAAACCATAAGAGTCTGAAGTATATTTTTATGCAGCGGGAGTTGAACAACCGCCAGTGTCGATGGCTTGAGTTGATCAAGGACTTTGACCTTGAGATTTTGTATCATCCTGGGAAGGCGAATGTGGTTGCTGACGCCTTGAGCAGGAAGACGCCTCGAGAGAAGGCGATTGTGAGATTGACTGTACAACCTCAGCTTCAGAGGGATCTAGCTTGGCTAGAGATGGACATCCAGTTTCCTGATGAGGATGCCCAGTTGTATACTTTAGAGGATTTTACCTGGTCTGTTGGAAGAGATCCAACAGAAGCAAGGAACCTGCCCAACCTTGATGAGGATCAGAGAGAGGATGCCTCGTGGAGAGGAACCACAGTTTTCCATTGGAGCTGTTGTTAGCATGAAATATTGTGATATTTTAGGCACGTTTTCTAAGTGTATTTCATCCATATTGATAGTCATTGATTAAGCATTGATGCATTTGTGAGTTAGTTTGCCTATATTGTCGATATAGAGATCTATACAAGCTTTATGTTGATTGTAGGCAATTAAGAGCTATTTCCGAACGGATTGAGCGAGGATGGAGTTTGATTGAGCATGTCCAAGGATTGAGGACATCTCTAGGAGCTAAGGAAGGTGCTAACTTGAAGAATAGCACGAGGAAAGGAATAATTACGGTTTAACCCTAAACCACGCTCTAAAATACGGCCGTACTACATTCCACGTTCAAGTCCTCGGCCGTGGAACCTTGGCAAGGGAAGCGTGGTTCATTCCAGCAACTTCTACGGCCGTGGAGGGTTGTGTCAAACCGTGACAAATTTCCACGCTCTAAATTACGGTCGTGGAACCCTTCCACGACCGTGATCTTGGCGATCTTTTTCGTACACTTTGAAGCCACGATCTTCTACGCAATTGGGTCGGGCTTTCTATTTTATCTTACACTATAAAAGGACGGAAAAAGAGAGATTCCGTCACCTTCGCTTACGCTTAGACACACTTTCGCTTACACTTGGATTTGCCCTAATTCCGCATTTTAGCGGAGATTGTGATTGAGATATTTGCGCTTTGCTATTGAGATTTCCGGATTGACGGAAGAGTTGAAGATTCGGAAGATTGTTTGTGAGAAGATTTCGCTTCTCATTTAGGTTTGATTTGAAGACGGATTGACATCCCGTTCTTCGTTCTTATCTAAGATTGTGATTGTTTGCATTATTCCAAATCTATTGACGTTATTGTTCTTGACTTGTGGATTTGAGATTGACTTGAGAGTTATTCAAGGTTTTCGGAAGTTTTCATCTTTCATTCTTTAAAATCTTGAATTTGATATCAATATGACTTTTGTTGGCTAAAACTCTTTAATAATTCTAAGGTGAAGGGTTGATAGTTGTGGCTTAGATGATGATAGATCGATCGTAAACAGATTGGACCCTGAGAGTTAGAGAGAATCGCCGACGAATCTAATCCACGGTCTGTTCTTGAGCTTCCACGGCCGTGGAACTCAAGAACTACCCGTAATTTTGTGTCAGTTTACGAACTTGCTTTTACTTTAATCCAAAGTTAAAGATTTGCTTTAACTTAGTCTTGGCTTGCCTTTTCTAGGTGGTAGTGAAGCCTCAACAACCTCTACCTTGATTCTAAGTGTCACAACCTTAATCGGTTTAGTTAGTCTTGATCATTGGATTACAAGTTTGGGTATTTGATGTTAATTCTTACCTTTAGAACCTTTCTATACTGAAGCCTCAACAACCTTTATAGAGAGCGTCTTTTAGGTGGGTCATATAAGGTTTTTGGAACTTCACCGTACGATTACCTTACATTCGTATACCTTTGCATACCTCAACTCTGTCCTTATATCTTTAGTATATCTTGAATCGATTGCCACAACTGGATTCCTAGATCTTTAGGATTGTTGTTTTCCCAATATTTGAAAAGCTCACATATTCACTTGCTTGATAATCTATAACTGGATTTAACCCCCCAAATCCCTGTGTTCGATACTCTGGAATTCTTGCTCAACTATATCGATCCGTACTCTGGCGAACAAGTTTTTGGCGTAGTTGCCGGGGATTTGGTCTAGGCCGAATTCGGTTTTCGGTTGTCAAGCTTGGGAGCTCTTCCCTTGTTATTTGATATCTTTTCAAGTGCATGCGTAGGTCTAGGAATAACGAAGACCTCTTACCTCTTGATCAAGAGCTTGAGAGGACTTTAAGGAGAAAGCGTAAGGAAAAGAAAATGGCTGAAGAAAGAGAACGTGATCTTTAATCGGAGCTAGCGGAAAAGGAAGCTCAACTCCAATGGAGTGAGAAGACACGTAGAGAAGAGACGGATCGTCACCAAATGAAGGTTGATGATCTAACGGACATGATGTTCCAAATGAGGTTGGAAATAAACAACCTTAAGGAGAAAAAGAAAAGGAGGAGACCGGGAAGATCGGTTAGAGCCAACTCATCTAATGAGGATAGCGACTCCTCCATGCCACCGCTAGAGAAAATTGATCCCACGATCAATGTGAATCCATTCTATCCACGGCCAGCTGCAAATCGCCGTGTTCCACCTAGGAACGCAAGGATCGAACGCGTGGATGAGGAGCCAAGAACTCTTGGCCAAAGGATGGATCCAACGCAGCAACCACGCCGTTTAGGTGTGAACTTTGATGCTGACGATGTGCAAGGGTTTAGCTTCAACCCGCAGGTTATTACTCTTGTTCGCCAAAACCAATTTGGCGGAACAAGCGCTGAATCTCCACAACAACACCTACAAAATTTTGAGTGTATGATGGAGAAGATGAGGCCGAAGAACGCGACTACCAACAACTATAAGCTCAAGCCTTTCTTCTTCTCCTTGAAGGGGAAGGCATTGTCTTGGTACCAAGCTCTTCCTAGTGGGAAACTAGACACGTGGGAAGACCTTTCCGCGGTGTTCCTCACTAAGTTCTTTCCGCCATCCAAAACGGCGGAACTAAGAGGTAAGAATAACGCATTTTCCAAGAGATCTAACGAAAATTTGTTTCAATCTTGGGAAAGATTTCAGGATTTGCTCTTGGATTGCCCTCATCATGGCATATCCAAGCTTGCACTTTTGGAGATATACTATAAGGGGCTGGATGTGGAGACACAATTCAAGCTCCAATCCCTCTCCTGTGGTACATTCATGGACATGAGGGAAGATGACGCTTGGGACTTCATTGAGAAGCAAGCAAGGGTCATAGAGAAGTATTCTCACCGGAAAGTGGAGGGAAATCGTGTGGAGCAAGGAGCAAAGCTCACACATGAAGCTCAAAATCAAATTTTCTCCCTCAACAACGAGATCAAAGAGTTGAAGGAAGCTATCAAGACCAACTTTCCAAAGCAACAAGGAAAAGATTTTGGCTACTTGCGCAACAACAACAACGGTGGCGAGAATACATACCGCAACAACAACAACAACCGGAACAACAACCAGAATAATTAGAACGGCAACAACAACAACCGGAACAATAATTGGAACAACAATAGGGGTTCAAACAACAACAATTGGCGCTCCAATCAACAAAACTCCGGTAACTCTTATCCTTCCAATTCAAATTCACTAACTCCACCTTCCTCTTCCTCTACTCCTTTGAAAAGCCAGGTGCAAACATCTAATGGAGGAAGCACTTCGGGGAAGGAGAAGCCCGATCCCATGTTGGAGACGATCTTGGGAAAGCTTCAAGGGTTAGAGACTCGCATTATCAAAGTTGATGATCACATAACTAAGGTTGAAAAAGTCCAAAAGGTTTTAGAAAACCAAATGTTTACTCATGCGGAGGAAGTTCCTAGGAATCAAGGGAAACTTCCAGGAAAAAATGAGGACAACCCAAAGGGATGAGTTATGGCAATCAAACCTAGGAGCGGAGTGACAACCACCGATCCGCAACCTAAGTTTGTAGAAGTCCCCGTTGAGAAAGAAAAAGAGAAGGGGAAGGAGAAGGAAGATGTCTACGTTCCTCCTCCAGCTTACAAACCTCCCCTACCATTCCCACAATTTAGAGCAAGAGCACGTCTAGATAAACAATTCGGTAAGTTCATAGAACTCATGAGCAAATTGCATATTAACATACCTTTCATTGATGCTATTGTAGGTATGCCGGCTTATGGCAAGTTCTTGAAGGAAATCCTCTCTAACAAGAGAAAGCTAGAGGATTTTTGAGAGGTTAAGATGAGTTCGGATTCTTCGGATCTCATCAAGACCATGAAAGAGAAAATGCCCCCAAAGCTAAAGGATCCGGGGTCATTTTGTATTCCCATAGGAGTGGGAGATGTCACATATGATGCATTATGTGACTTGGGAGCAAGTGTGAGCATCATACCACTTGCATTATATAGGAAGATCGGTTTAGACGACCCTAAACCGGTGAAGATGACGTTGTACATGGCGGATCGATCCATCACTCGTCCCGTCGGTATTGTAGAAGACGTCCCGGTCAAGCTAGGTAAATTCTTTGTACCCATTGATTTTGTTGTGCTTGACATTCCTGCAGATAGTTCGGTCCCGATCATTCTCGGAAGACCGTTTCTTGCAACTTCCGGCTGCATAATAGATTGCAAGAATGCTAGACTCGCCTTTGACATAGGAGAAGAGAAGGTAGAGTTCGTTCTTTCCACTCTAGTGAAGGAACCAATCTTTGATGAGGATATATTCAATATCCAAGATGAAGAAGGGTTGTCTAGGGAGGAGGTAAGTGCTATTCTCTTCAAAGATCCTTTGCAAAAGGTTATTACTATGAGTCTAATGAATGTAGGAGAAGAAGAGGAGTGCAATGAGGCAGTTGAAGCTTTAGAAGCACAAGAAGAAGTATGTGAAGAGGAGTTTGAGAAACTCCACGATGAAGCAGAAAACGTGAGAATCCACGGCCATACACTATATTCCACGGCCGTGGATTTCACCAACCAAAGCGTGGCTCACTCCAGAGGGTTACACGGTCGTGGAGGAAACAGAGCACCCGTAACTACATTCCACGCCCAAAATCACGGCCGTGGAACATACAAAGGAACCGTAATTTTGGCCGTGGACGAAGGTAGACATGCCTCTTCTTCAACTTCTCTTGATTCTTCTCCAACACCATCTACTTCCTTAGACACTTCTAAGGAAGCATCGGAAGCTCCTCAAGAGCCATTGGAAACTCCTGCAGCTATGGAGTTGAAACAACTTCCTACACATCTAAGGTACGCATTCTTAGGACCTAACTCTACTTATCCGGTAATTGTTAGTTCCGATTTAACCATAGATGAACATAGTAAGCTTATGGTTGTCCTTTGGAAACATAGGAAAGCTTTAGGTTATACTATAGAAGACTTAGTAGGAATCAAACCTTCCCTATGCATGCACAAAATCTTAATGGAAGAGGACTTTAGGACTTCAAGACAACCTCAAAGGCGGTTGAATCCGACCATGAAGGAGGTTGTCAAGAAGGAAATTCTTAAATTTCTTGATGCAGGTATCATCTACCCTATCTCCGATAGCAAGTGGGTGAGTCCGGTTCAAGTAGTTCCGAAGAAGGGAGGAATGACGGTCATCACCAATAAAAACAACGAACTCATTCCTACCCGAACCGTGACGTGATGGCGGATGTGCATAGACTACCGCAAGCTTAACAATGCGACGAGGAAGGATCACTTCCCATTTCCATTCATCGATCAAATGCTTGAAAGGTTAGCGCAGCATTCTCATTTTTGCTATCTTGACGGTTATAGTGGTTTCTTTCAGATTCCGATACACCCGGATGATCAAGAGAAGACCACATTTATGTGCCCTTGGGGTACGTTTGCTTATAGGAGGATGCCGTTCGGGCTTTGCAACGCCCCAGCTACCTTTCAAAGGTGCATGATGGCCATCTTCTCCGAATACATTGAGGAAATCATGGAGGTTTTTATGGATGACTTCTCCGTATATGGTTCCTCTTTTGAAAATTGTCTTTCTAACCTTGCTCTTGTGTTACAAAGGTGTGAAGACACTAACCTAGTTCTTAATTGGGAGAAGTGTCAATTCATGGTTAAGGAAGGCATTGTATTAGGACACTTAATCTCTAGTAGAGGGATTGAGGTGGATAAAGCGAAAATAGAGACTATAGAGAAGCTTCCTCCCCCAACTTCGGTGAAAGGGATAAGAAGTTTCCTAGGACATGTTGGATTCTATAGGCGCTTCATAAAGGATTTCTCTAAAATATCAAAACCGCTAACTAATCTATTGATGAAGGATGCAGTTTTTGAGTTTTCGTAGGAATACTTGGATGCGTTTAACATGATTCGGGAAGCTCTAATTTCAGCTCCTATTATCCAACCTCCGGATTGGAATCTTCCCTTTGAGGTTATGTGTGACGCAAGTGACGTACCTATAGGAGCTGTTCTTGGACAAAGAAAGGAAGGGCGAACCCATGCCATATACTACGCTAGCAAGACGCTAGATGAAGCGCAACTCAACTACGCCACTACGGAAAAGGAATTTTTAGCCATTGTTTATGCTATTGACAAATTTCGCTCTTATCTTGTAGGTGCAAATGTGATTGTGTACACGGATCATGCTGCGATCCGGTATCTCCTTGCAAAGAAGGATGCGAAGCCAAGGTTAATTAGATGGATTCTTCTCCTACAAGAATTCGATCTAGAGATCCGCGACAAGAAGGGTTCGGAAAATTCTGTTGCAGATCATTTGAGTCGTCTAACACATCTAGAAGACGACCACTTACCTATAGATGACTCCTTCCCGGACGAACACTTACACATTATAGAGGAGTGCATCGATGTGATCTCCAAAGGTAATGAACCATGGTTTGCTGATTTTGTTAACTATTTGGTTTGTCAGGAGATACCACCCGGATTATCCTACGCACAAAGAAAGAAGTTCTTTAAGGATGTCCGGGAATACTTTTGGAACGAACCTCTCCTCTTTAAGAGATGTCCGGATGGCATTATTCGGCGATGTGTGCCGGAAGATGAGATGCAAAGTGTCATCCGCCATTGTCATTCACTACCTTGTGGAGGACACGCTAGTTCGAACAAGACTAGCGCTAAGGTATTGCAATCTGGATTCTTTTGGCCTACTTTATTTAGAGATGTGCAAACCTTTGTTTCCTGCTGCGATGCTTGTCAAAGAACAGGAAATATCTCTAGGAGGAATGAGATGCCTCTCAATAACATCCAAGAGGTGGAGATTTTCGATGTTTGGGGAGTTGACTTTATGGGACCGTTCCCATCATCTTGTGGAAACCAATACATACTCTTGGCGGTGGATTACGTTTCTAGATGGGTGGAAGCAATTGCCTCTCCCACCAATGATGCCATGGTAGTGGTCAAGTTCTTTAACAAGACCATCTTCCCACGATTTGGGACACCAAGGACTATCATTAGTGATGGAGGTTCTCACTTCATTGCCCGGCGCTTTGAAGCTCTTCTAGCTAAGTATGGGGTTACTCACAAGATCGCCACCCCTTATCATCCACAAACTAGTGGACAAGTTGAGATCTCAAACCGGGAGATCAAAGGAATCCTAGAGAAGATGGTTTCAAGGACTAGGAAGGATTGGTCCTTGAAGCTTGATGATGCATTGTGGGCATACTGGACTGCGTACAAGACTCCCATAGGAACCACGCCATACAATCTTGTGTATGGGAAGTCTTGTCACTTACCGGTAGAGTTGGAGCACAAGGCGTTTTGGGCCATCAAGTGGTTAAATTTCAGCATGAAGGAACCGGGAGAAAAGCGTCTCTTGAACCTTAATGAGCTTGAAGAACTCCGCTTGAACGCTTATGAAAACGCTAAGATTTACAAAGAAAGAGCAAAGCGTTGGCATGATAAGCATATCATTCCAAAGGACTTCAAAGAAGGAGATCAAGTTCTCCTCTTCAATTCAAGGCTTCGTCTCTTTCCAGGTAAGCTTAAATCTCGTTGGACCGGACCTTTTCTAATCAAACATATTTTCCCCCATGGTGCAGTTGAAGTATGGGGTGAAGCGGGCGGAAGCTTTAAAGTGAACGGTCAACGACTAAAGAAGTACACTCCGGAACTCCAAGCTGAAGAGTTCGCGCCCACCGCACTTGAATAAGTGCGAATTTGGTCTAGCTACGGACCTTAAACAAAGCGCTTCTTGGGAGGCAACCCAAGGTATTGCATTTATATTTTTGCTTTTGATTCATAGTTTAGCTTAGTTTAGACGTTTTTGCTTTGTTTTGCCTTCGATTCCTTCCGGTATGTTCGTGTTTTTGGATGGAAGAACAGTGGAAAAGGAAAGGGGAAGAGCAAGTTTGAAGAAAAGTGACGAAACTTGGACTTTGGAGCATTACAGAGAGTTCCACGGCCTAAACCATGGCCGTGACAGCTACAGTGACCGTAATTTCCAAAAGCCTTTGAAAAATCACCAAAACCACGGTTCCGTACATTTCCACGGCCGCGGAACCCCCCGATAGACAGTGGTTTTCAAAAATTTTGACATCCACTATATAAACCACGTTCTTCACAAAAACACAACACACAAAACCCAAATTACGCCCAAAAATGCCGATTCCACGCCCTTCACCTCAATTATTCGTTCGTTAATCGTTTTTAACGATTCTTTGACCCAAACTGAAGCAAATCCAACCACCAACGAGATCCAAGCAACGATTCGAGCGGCAAATCACCAAGGAAAGCAGAATTCGGATTTTAAAATCCGAAAACCTAGGTTTTTTTGCTCTTCTCTATCTTTGTCGATTCGGCCTTAATTTTGATAGAATTTGTAGGAGAACTGATTGGAATTGGAAGAAATTAGTCTAGGACTAATTGATTGCTGAGTTTGGTGATTGATTGCTGAGTTTTAAGAAAAGTCGAGACAAACCACGGTCGCTATAACTTCCACGGCCGTGGAACACCAAGAACAGACCGTGGTTTCTGCCAGAAAATGGATTTTGTAAGGAGAGTGTCCGGGAGGAATAAGGATAAGAACAAAGACAAAGATAAGAGTAAAAAGAGGAAGGGCAACCCCTCTTCCTCTTCCTCCTCTAGAGCACCACCACCTTCATCTCCTTCACCTCCATGATCACCTTCATCACCATAACCTCCTAGCCCTAGAGTCCCTACCATTCATGAGGATCATCTCGATGCCTTAGAGAGGATCCATAAGAGGACGGTCATAGGACCTAGGTACCTACTGTTGGAGGATTTAGCTCCTCTACATGTCATAGGGGACCTTACTTGGCTCTTGGATAGAGCCGGTCTTGTCGTCTTTTCGGCTATCCGAGAAGACGCATATGAGGAGATCACGAGAGAGGTTGTGACCTCTTTTGAGCACATCCATGTTGATAGGACAGTTTCTTTCCAGCTGATGGAAAGAAACTATGATTTCTCCATCCGGGAGTTTGGAGCCTTCTTTGGGTTCTATGAGACCTTCAATGGTCGTTTCCCCAGCGGCGTGTACGCCAAGGATTTCTGGGAAGAGGTCGCTATGATCTATGCTAGCGAGGACCGCTGGCAGCCGGCTGACACCAAGGCTAAGTTGATGTATCACTTAGCCTTGAAGATTGCTCATAGGGTACTTTCTGAGTGTCTCTTCCCTAGGACGGAGACACCTCAGAAGAGAAAGATAGATGAGCTCTTTCTCCTTTACTGCATGTTGTATGGACGGCCTGCTGACTGTGCCACCCTCTTAGCTGCTACCATGAGCAAGTTAAAGAATAAGAGGGCTGGCAACATTGGATATGGTGGGATAGTCACCCACCTTGCTAGGACATTAGGGGTAGATTTCTCCGCCTGCACACGCATTCCTGCTGTACCCCTAGGACTTCAGGCCCTTATGACTAGAGGCCTCATCTTCCCTACCCATAGAGGTCCACCTTACGCTGCTATGCCATGGGAGAGCAGGATGGGGAGAGGCATTGAGTGGCTCCCAGAGTATTCCATTATGGCTGGACGCCATAACTGGAAGGAGACGTTCGCTGCTATGCATGCGAACAGGATTGCAGCCCCTCCATATGTCCCACCACCACCTGTAGTTGAGGAGGAGGAGATGAGAGATGAGTATGAGGGAGGAGGAGGAGGAGATGAGCAGGATTTTGGCACATTCCCGGATCAGCCGGACGCAGCTCCTGAGATGCCTAGACGTTCTCCCCGTCCCGCCGGAGCTTCAGGATCTTCTTCTCGTCGTGCCAGTGTCAGCGAGAGGCCCACTTGGATGGAGGCCCCTCCTGCGTGGTACGGAGATCCACCACCATGGTCTACACAAGCACCGCCGCCACTTGCACCAGCACCTTCAGATGCACCGGGATGGTACAGCCAACCACCAGGCTGGTATCCGCAGTTGCCAGATTGGGCCACCAGCCTTTCAGATAGAGTGGGAGCTTTGGAGATCCGAGCTGACGCTAGAGACGCACGTATGGATGACCTTGACCATATGATGAGAGACGTCTACCGCCAGCAGTTCGGGCGGTACTATGATCCTAGCTTCTCACCGTTCCCGCCTCCACCGTAGTGACGACATTGATGACCGACAGTTTAGCCGCTCCACCAGCATTTTGTGAGTTCTTTTTCTTTCTTTCTTTTCTTCTTTTTCTTTTCTTTGAACATTAGGGACATTGTTTGTTCCAAGTATGGGGTGGGGTGTGACTAATCGTTTGTAATAACTCTTACTCACTTTATTTGCTTCTATCGAGACTATCCCGCATGTTTCATTTTATTCCTACACGTTTCATTATTTCATTGCATGAAAAAGAGTTTGAAAAACCCATAAAAATTGAAAAATTTTGAAAATTTTGTGCTTCTAAGGATAGAGATGATTTCTATGATAATCACCACTTGTGAATTGAGTTTTGATGACAATTGCATGCTTAAACAATTAGTGAATTGAAAAGAAATTGAATGAGTTGATTATCCCTCTTTTGCAAATTTCATAATGTGATGAATGTTACTTAAATCATGTTGAGGAATTAAGGTTGAAATCACATAATAAGTTCTTATGCTTCTTTTTGAGATGATTAAGGCAATTCGATTTTCTTTCTTCTTTCTTTGATCATTTAGTCCCTCATTGAAATAATGGCCTCCTTTACCTTTCCGGGAATTGGAGGAGTTGATTGATATTGGCATGTTTGATGTGGGAGGGCCTTGAAAGCATTTATTTGCAATCAAAAGAATAGAAAGAAATTATAGGTTTGGGGAAGTCAATCATGATGATGAGTAACTCGGCACCATTCACATAGCCGGGTGTTTGTGTCTTGCCAAAGTCGGATTGAGCGATATTCCTAGCGGATTATGGTATGTGCGCTAAAGGTTTGAGGCATCTCATAAAAATTGAGAAACGCCGATCTTCTAGGCTTCGGTTTTTGTGCACCTCTATCCATAATTCCAAAAGTAAAGTCGAAAAAATGAAAAGAAGAGAGCGAAGCTCTAAGTTTGAAAGTGTTGCGGAAACCGCTAGAGAAGAAGAAAAGAGTAGTTATCCACTTTCCCGGATTCATGCACCACATTTCTTAAAGTTTTTCCTTCCCTTTCCACATTCTAGACCTTGTTTGGAAGTCCTTAAGATCAAAAGAATGTTATATGACTTGGTGATCTAAATTCAAGTTTCTTATGATTGATTTTGATAATGTTTGAAGGTTATGATGTTTACATGGAGGTTTGATTGATTCATGAGCTTTCTTTATTCTTTACTCTTTGATTAAGTGTATGAAAGTCTTATAAACGAATGAAGCAAGATTTGAGAATGATCTATTGATTAGAAGGCACATTCATCCAAAAAGAAGTTTTGCTTTGAGAAGGTACACATATTTCATCCTAACTTGAGTTTTAAAGTTTTGAAAGACCTTGCTTAGGGACAAGCAAGTAGCAAGTATGGGGTTATTTGTTAGCATGAAATATTGTGATATTTTAGGCACGTTTTCTAAGTGTATTTCATCCATATTGATGGTCATTGATTAAGCATTGATGCATTTGTGAGTTAGTTTGCCTATATTGTCGATATAGAGATCTACATAAGCTTTATGTTGATTGTAGGCAATTAAGAGCTATTTCCGAACGGATTGAGCGAGGATGGAGTTTGATTGAGCATGTCCAAGGATTGAGGACATCTCTAGGAGCTAAGGAAGGTGCTAACTTGAAGAATAGCACGAGGAAAGGAAGAATTACGGTTTACCCCTAAACCACGCTCTAAAATACGGCCGTACTACATTCCACGTTCAAGTCCACGGCCGTGGAACCTTGGCAAGGGAAGCGTGGTTCATTCCAGCAACTTCTACGGCCGTGGAGGGTTGTGTCAAACCGTGACAAATTTCCACGCTCTAAATTACGGTTGTGGAACCCTTCCACGACCGTGATCTTGGCGATCTTTTTCGTACACTTTGAAGCCACGATCTTCTACGCAATTGGGCCGGGCTTATATTTTATCTTACACTATAAAAGGACGGAAAAAGAGAGATTCCGTCACCTTCGCTTATGCTTAGACGCACTTTCGCTTACACTTGGATTTGCCCTAATTCCGCATTTTGGCGGAGATTGTGATTGAGAGATTTGCGCTTTGCTATTGAGATTTCCGGATTGACGGAAGAGTTGAAGATTCAGAAGATTGTTTGTGAGAAGATTTCGCTTCTCATTTAGGTTTGATTTGAAGACGGATTGACATTCCGTTCTTCGTTCTTATCTAAGATTGTGATTGTTTGCATTATTCCAAATCTATTGACGTTATTGTTCTTGACTTGTGGATTTGAGATTGACTTGAGAGTTATTCAAGGTTTTCGGAAGTTTTCATCTTTCATTCTTTAAAATCTTGAATTTGATATCAATATGATTGTTGTTGGCTAAAACTCTTTAACAATTCTAAGGTGAAGGGTTGATAGTTGTGGCTTAGATGATGATAGATCGATCGTAAACATATTGGACCCTGAGAGTTAGAGAGAATCGCCGACGAACCTAATCCACGGTCTGTTCTTGAGCTTCCACGGCCGTGGAACTCAAGAACTACCCGTAATTTTGTGTCAGTTTATGAACTTGCTTTTACTTTAATCCAAAGTTAAAGATTTGCTTTAACTTAGTCTTGGCTTGCCTTTTCTAGGTGGTAGTGAAGCCTCAACAACCTCTACCTCGATTCTGAGTGTCACAACCTTAATCGGTTTAGTTAGTCTTGATCCTTGGATTACAAGTTTGGGTATTTGATGTTAATTCTTACCTTTAGAACCTTTCTATACTGAAGCCTCAACAACCTTTATAGAGAGCGTCTTTTAGGTGGGTCATATAAGGTTTTTGGAACTTCACCGTACGATTACCTTACATTCGTATACCTTTGCATACCTCAACTCTGTCCTTATATCTTTAGTATATCTTGAATCGATTGCCACAGCTGGATTCCTGGATCTTTAGGATTGTTGTTTTCCCAATATTTGAAAAGCTCACATATTCACTTGCTTGATAATCTATAACTGGATTTAACCCCCCAAATCCCCGTGTTCGATACTCTGGAATTCTTGCTCAACTATATCGATCCGTACATTGCGGGTTCGCTTGCTTGATTTCTAGTTTTATAATTAAAGCTTATTTGCATGCACGCTAAGTGGCGAACAGCTGTTGGGGTGATGAGGCGACATGATCGCATTTGTGTTCCTACTGATGCGGAGTTGAGACAGAGGATCTTACAGGAGGCTCACTGTACACCTTACATTGTACATCCAGGTACGAGTAAGATGTACCATGATGTGAGACGTTCATATTGGTGGGGAGGGCTGAAACCCGATGTAGCAAGATTTGTGGCTTAGTGTGCGACCTGTCAGCAGGTCAAGATGGAGCATTGCAGACCTGGAGGTGAGCTCCATCCACTGCCACTGCCGCAGTGGAAATGGGAGGATGTCTCCGTGGATTTTGTGACTGGATTGAGACCTTGTAGGAGTTTTGATGCCATTTGGGTTGTTGTTGATAGACTGACGAAGACGGCACGTTTCATCCCTGTCAGAGAGACGTGGCCGGTGAGTAGGTTGGCTGAGGAGTACACTAGATAGATAGTGAGACTCCATGGTGTACCGAGGACAATCGTCTCTGATCGAGATGGACGATTCACCTCGAGGTTTTGGCAGCATATTCAGACTGCTTTGGGGACGAGTGTACACTTTACAAATGCGTTTCACCCCCAGACTGACGGACAGTCAGAGAGGACCATCCAGACTTTGGAGGATATGCTGCGAGCTTGTGTGTTGGATTGGGGACAAGGATGGTCTGATTACCTCCCACTTGTTGAGTTCTCATACAACAATAGATGGCATGCATCTATTGGGATGGCTCCCTATGAGTCACTGTATGGACGTAGGTGCCGTACCTTTATGATAGGATGAGCCTAGCAGTATCAGTGGGATAGCGCCAGAGCAGATTCGTGATGATATGGCTCGAGTAGCGCTGATTAGAGAGAGGATGCTGGCTGCACAGAGTCGCCAGAAGTTATATGCAGACAAGAGACGTCGGCCTCTAGAGTTCAGTGTAGGAGCTCATGTCTGGTTGTGAGTATCCCCGACGCGTGGCGTCAGATGTTTTGGCATAAAGAGGAAGTTGAGTCCCCGATATGTCGGTCCTTTTGAGATACTAGACAGAGTTGGGAGGGAAGCCTACAGATTAGCTTTGCCTCCGAGATTAGAGGGTGTTCACCCTGTGTTCCATGTGTCTCAACTGAGAGAGTACATACCAGATTCGAGGCACATCGTGAGTTATGATGATTTGGTGGTAGAGCCGGACCACACCTTTGCTGAGCATCCTATTGCAGTCCTAGAACGAGGTGTGAGAAGCTTGCGTTCGAAGGACATACCTATGATGAGGATACAGTGGTCGAGATGTGGACCTGAGTAGGCTACATGGGAGACTGAGGATAGTATCTAGAGGAACTATCCAGAGTTTTATGCCGAGATAGATGCACCTAGGGTCGATGAGTAGATCTTAGTACTATCTTGGTGAGTATGTGATTATGTGCTTTCATGCCTTGATGTGTTTATTCTATGCTAGTGATATCATGCCTTATGATCTTATTAGATCTTGCTATACTAGCATGATATATGTATAGCTGGAGATGATTATTCCCTCCATGCTACTTGAGTATGACTTATGTTATAGCTGGAGATGGTTCTTTCCTCCATGCTATCTGAGTGGATTAGGATTCAGCTGGAGATGGTTCTCTCCTCTATGCTACCTTGATGGACATAGTTTCAGTGGAGATGTGATTCCTCCATACGATGTATATACTTATGGATCGGCTAGAGACGTATTTCCTCTATGCCTGGGTTATGTTTGGCTAGAGATGTGCTTCCTCTATGCCTTGTGATGAGATATAGCGAGAGATGTGATTCCTCTCTGCCTTTGGGTAGCGTTATGGTCCTATTTTCTGGAGTGGATGATTCCTCCATGTTGATGTTTATGGTTATAGATCTATTATAGGTTATGACCTTCTGAGCGGAGATGTGATACCGCCGATAGATAAAGTGAGTTATACCTCGGCTTATGGGACCAAGAGGACTTGGGATCTTGCAAGTTTCAGGACAAAACTTGTTTTTAGGGGAGTAAGTTGTAAGATCCTAGTTGTTGAGAGCTGAGAGAGGGAGCAGAGGGGCCAGGTTTATGCCAGAGTTGCCCCTGCGTGACCCAGGGGGCGCCCCTGCGCCTTACCTGGTCCGCCCCAGCGGCTCAAAGAGCCCGCCCCTGCGGCTCTGTGTTCTGCAGCCGTCTTCTTTGACTGCTTTGACTCATGCTTTATCCTTTCACCACCCTATATATATCTTCTTCCTTACCCTGATGAGGGTTTACACTTTCAGATCTCTCTTTCTCCTTACATACTCTTTCTTCTCTTCTTCTCTCTTGGATCCTTGGTTGATCTCCTTGAGTTTGTGTGAGTTTTGGAAAGCTTTTGCTTGGCTTTGTGGTTGATGATGGTTGTTGAGCTTTGTGAGCCAGCTTGAGGACGTCTTGGTTAGTTGGTGAGCTTCTGGATCTTCAGCTTGGTACGCTTTCATGGCTTCCATCTCCTTCTTCTTCTTCTTCTTCTTCTTTTCTTCTTCTTCTTTCATGGCTTCCGTTTTATTAAAGAACTTCACTACCACTCTCGGATCCTATGGGCTAACTTGAAAGACAAGTTGTAAATCAATTTGTCCTTTGAGTCCCCGGTTTGCCAAAAATCATTCTCACCCACCACCATATCAATACTTTCCTAAAATGCGCTCGGGGTTACATGTCTAGGGAACGTTCCGTTCATAGTCTCTTCAAACAAAAACATGGTCCCAAACTGCACTATATATATCCCAAACTCTCGGTTCATCAACCTAACCTCACGGCCTTCTCCCTCGGATCATGCTTAAATGAGCTAAGAAGCTCCATAGTAATTTTATCATATGCATCCTCACGGATGCCAACAAATCCTACCAAACTAGCTCTCTCAATCATCCATCTCTAATCACCAACCACATTCATGCATTCTACTTCATCAAGTACTAAATGCCTAGGAGCAACAATATTCCGAGGTTGAATGCGTTCGTACCTCGCTTTGTTTTATTAAGGATGAGTTGGAGTGTAGGAGGTGGTGAAGGTGGTGGAGCTTGTTGAGAGGAGAAATAATTTCCCCTTGGAACCAGTTTCCTTGATGATATACTTCATCCTTCCTTTACACAGGAGAAATCTCAAGTGGATCTTGAAAAATCTCGGCCATGGAAATTGTACTGGCCCGAGATTTTTGTCGTTTTTTCACGAAATTAGCAAATATGTAAATATTTTTCCAAACTAATGTCTCTCCTTCCTTCCTATGCCTATTTTGTTCCAAACTACACAAGATCTTCACACAAATCAACACAAACAAAGCCAAATCGAAGGTGAAAGAGAAAACCTAGGTTTTGGATTGAAAAATCCAAATGAAGCCCGATATGATGGATTGTTGCATTGTTGATTTCAAAATCTTCAACGTGGTTGAGAATACTTGAGTTTTGGAGGAAGAACGAAGTAAATCGATTAAGAAACAAGGATTTGAGAAGAGTGTAGAGAACGGTCTTCCAAGGTGTTTGAGCGTGGAATTGGGGGTAGGTTTTTGGAGAAAATTGGTGAAGTGTTCCTTATATACTCTCATTGAATTTTTAAAAATCTCGGCCGATATTTTACATGTGGAATCCGCTTGCCCAAGATGTTTCTTAAGTTTCTTACGACATAGTTTTGCCCGGGTAAAAATTCAAAATCTCGCCCGTGGAAACTTGTACTTGCGTGAGATTTTTGCTTTTTCGTCCCAAATTGACAAATCGACTTGTTTTTGTACTTTTGAGTTCTTTTTGAGTTTATCTAGTTCTTGTCATTCGAGTACACAACTAAAACGGGAAACGAACCAAATAAAAAGAAAAAAAGAAAACTATTCTACTCTTTCTAAGAAAGGGAAAACAACAATACCTTGGATTGCCTCCCAAGTAGCACTTTGTATAAGGTCCGTAGCTAGACCTATCTCCGTTGATGATCATGTGAGGTGGCGAGATGTGATGCTCTCAACCGGAACTTCCGTTGTGTACTTCTTCAAGCGATGGTCATTGACCTTGAAGTTTCCGCAATGTTCACCCCATACTTCAACTACACCGTGGGGAAAAACATGTTTTATAACATAATGTTGTAAGAGCCTTGTTGCTGAGAGCTGAGAGAGGGAGCAGAGGGGCCAGGTTTATGCCTGAGCCGCCCCTGCGTGACCCAGGGGGCGCCCCTGCGCCTTACCTGGTCCGCCCCTACGGCTCTATGTTTTGCAGCCGTCTTCTTTGACTGCTTTGACTCGTGCTTTACTCTTTCACCACCCTATATATATCTTCTTTCTTACCCTGATGAGGGTTTACACTTTCAGATCTCTCTCTCTCTCTCCTTACATACTCTTTCTTCTCTTCTTCTCTCTTGGATCCTTGGTTGATCTCCTTGAGTTTGTGTGAGTTTTGGAAAGCTTTTGCTTGGCTTTGTGGTTGATGATGGTTGCTGAGCTTTGTGAGCCAGCTTGAGGACGTCTTGGTTAGTTGGTGAGCTTGTGGATCTTCAGCTTGGTAAGCTTTCATGGCTTCCATCTCCTTCTTCTTCTTGTCCCTTTTTCCTCTTCTCCTTAGTTTACCATGGCTTTCCTTAGGTTTTGATCCTATTCCAGCCATGTTTGGCTTGTGTTGATGTATGTATGTGTATGTTATGTTTGTATGTTATTGTTGGAGTGAAGAAGAGTAGAGCACCGAAGGAAGAAGTGAAGAAAGGAGTTGAGTGGTGTCTTCCGCACACCAGCCGCCCCTACGCTGGCCTGTGTACCGCCCCTGCGCCACCAGAGAGCCGCCCCTACGCCGGCCTGTACACCGCCCCTGCGCCATCAGAGAGCTGCCCCCGCGCCTACCTGTACCAGCTTGGTGTTTCCTTTGGTTTGGCAGGTGTGTGTTGCTTCTAGGCCTTCCTTAGGGTGCCCCTATTCCCTCCTTTCCTAGTATGAGTGCTTGGGATCATGCTAGATGTGTGAGATTGAGTTTTGATGATGTTTATGATCGGTTTATGCCTTGTATGGCTTTTGAGGTTCGTTAGGTTATGAGTGAGGTTGAGGTTGATCCTTTGGATCCCTTTGGGTCTAGGTGTGACCCTTATGTGGTTAGGAGTCTAATATATATCCTTATGCCTTGCTTATAGGTTGTGTTGTCCCTCCAGGGTAGAGGTGATCCTGGTTGAGTTGTGATAGAGGTTGAGGTAAGTCCGTATGACTTACTTAGTTGCCATCCTTATATTGGGTGTTTGCATGAGTGGTGTGTGCTTTGTATGTTTGCTATTATAGCATGTGATTTCGTATTTACCGACCTGTGTTTTATTGATTGCCCCGTATACGTGGCTGTGATAACCTTTCCCTTTCATTCCGCCGTGGAGTCTGGGAGGTTCTCTTGAGTCAGGCCAGACCGATTTACAGGAAGGGCACAATCCACTCCCACAGGGTACACGGATTGTGTGACCGATACTAGTACGGCTGGATAGTAGGCTCAGAGGCGAGGATGTATTGGTCCTCGTGTCACATAGTTTCATATATATTATATATATTCGTTGGGAGTGAATGACCATTATATTTAGGTGAATAAATTTGTAAATGAGTGGAAGCATGTTGATGTGTTTATCTTTCCTTACGTGTGCTTGTGCTTATGCATTACTCTATATATGTGTATGGATAGCTAATGTTTATTACCATGTTGTAGATGCCCCACAGGATAGGCATGCTACTGGGTGATCTAGCAGAGTGGCAGGCCGATGATGTCTCGTACATAGGTTGTGTGGGCTTTTGAGTTTGTTATCTTTCCCTCCTGTGTGAGGATGGTCTTTTGTTACCTCCTGTGTGAGGGTGTTATGTTTCTTACTCGGCTATGTTGTCTTACCTTTTGGTTTGTATAGTTTTATACAGTTTTATGTATTTGTTTTCATATCTGTCAGTGCCATGTTGTAAGGTCCGTGAACTTGTTGTCAGGCTAGGGTCAGGATCCATTGAGAGATGCTAGCCCAATGTGGCACTCCGAGTCCCACGGATTCGGGGTGTTACAAATGTCCTGTCCAACGAGGTTTTACTTGGAAATAGCCGGAGTCGAGAATTGAAAAGAAGGACAAGATCTCCTTCTTTCAACTCCTAGGGAATTACATGCTTGGCATGCCGTCTTTTCGTCCTCTCCTTGTAAATCCGTGCATTCTCGTATGCTTTCAAACAGATTTCTTCCAATTCATTGATGCCCAATAGGCGTTTTTCTCCAGCTTCCTTTATGTCGAAGTTGATCCATTTAATTGCCCAATAAGCTTTGTGCTCCAACTCCAATGGAAGATGACAAGACTTCCCATACACAAGGTTGTAAGGTGTTGTGTCTATGGGAGTCTTGAAAGTAGTTCTATATGCCCAAAGCGCATCATTTAGCTTAAGTTACCAATCCTTCCCTTATCTAGAGACAACTTTCTCTAGAATGCTTTTGATTTCTCTATTCGAGATCTCTATTTGCCCGCTTGTTTTAGGATGGTAAGGATTGACAACCTTGTGGGTTACCCCATACTTAGACAATAGAGTTTCAAATATACGGGTTGTGAAGTGCGTTCCTCCGTCACTAATGATGGTTCGGGGCGTTCCAAACCTTGGGAAGATCGTTTCATTAAAGAACTTCACTACCACAGTTGCATTATTAGTTGGAGAAGCAATAACTTCAACCCATCTTGAAACATAGTCTACGGCTAGAAGTATGTTTTGGTTTCCACAAGAAGATGGGAACAGTCCCATGAAATTTACTACCCATACGTCGAAAATCCCAACCTCTTGAATATTGTTAAGAGGCATTTCATTCCTCCTAGATATGTTTCATGGTCTTTGGCAAGCATCACAAGAAACAACAAAGTTTTGCACATCTTTAAATAAAGTAGGCCAAAAGAAACCGGATTGGAGTACCTTAGCGCATGACTTGTGGCAACTAGCATGTCCTCCACAAGGTAATGAATGACAATGGCAGATGATGCTTTCTACTTCGTCTTCCGGAATGCATCTTCTGAATATGCCATTTGGACCTCTCTTGAAGAGTAGAGGTTCATTCCAATAATAATGTCGGACATCCTTGAACAATTTCTTCCTTTGAGCGTAGGATAATCCGGGAGGTATTTCTTCACAAACCAAATAATTCACAATATCAGTAAACCAAGGTTCGTTACCTCTTGAAATTTGATGAAGGCAATCTTCAATCTCATGTAGTTGTTCATCATGAAAGGAGTCATCAATAGGGAGATCATCCTTCATGCCTTTGATGTAGGGAAGACGACTTAGATGATCCGCCATAGAGGTCTCGGATCCTTTCTTGTCCCGGATCTCTAGATCAAAGTCTTGGAGGAGGAAGATCCATCTAATAAGCCGCAATTTTGCATCCTTTTTGGTGAGCAAATACCGTATTACTGCGTGGTTGGTGTAGACAATCACTTTTGCTCCCACAAGGTAGAAACAAACTTTCTCAAAAGCATAAATCACGGCAAGAAGTTCTTTCTTCGTCGTAGCGTAGTTGAGTTGAGCCTCGTCTAGCGTCTTGATAACATAGTAGATGGCATGAGTGCGTCCATCCTTCTTTTGTCCGGGTACCGCTCCTACGGCTACGTCACTTGTATCACACATGATCTGGAATGGAAGATTGCAATCCGGCGGTTGAATGATGGGGCTAACATTAAAGCTTTTTTTATCTTGAAAAAGGTATCTAGACAATCTTTCGAAAACTCAAAAACCATATCCTTCATCAGTAGGTTAGTCAATGGTTTAGCAATATTAAAAAAGTCTTTTATGAACCTTCTATAAAATCCTCATGACCAAGAAAACTTCTTACCCTTTTACCAATGATGGTGGAGGTAGTTTCTCGATGATTTCTATCTTCGCCCTATCTTCCTCATTGCCACAATTTAAGATCAAATGTCCTAAAACAATGCCTTCGCTAACCATAAAATGAAACTTTTCCCAACTCTGTTCGCTCCAAACGGTGTGTGTAAGCTTTAAATTTATAACCCTAGATGTAAGCTTAAAACAAGGATGCGAACCCACAGTGTACGGGTCAATCGTAGTAAAAGCAAGAAATTCCAGGGGTCGATCACAGGGACTTAGTGAAACAAAGTCGATAACGGTAAGATTAAGCAATTACTAACCACAAGCAATTAAAACAATCAAAGATGATAAAAGTCAATAAAGGAAATATGCAATTCTAAGGATTAAAGCATCTAGTTGTGGTTCCAACTCAAGATCTAAAGATAAGCGGACAAAGCTGAGATTTTTGCATAGGGAAGATGTTACTAAAGTGGAATAGATCACCGGGTAAGTCTCACTACTCACAAATCTTAAACCGTAACTCCTATTACCGGGTAAGTCTCAAGGAATTAAGGGAAAGAACTATAACCTCAAACTAACACACCATCTAAGGGAATAGAATCAACCTTTACCGGGTAAGTCTCAGGCTAACTCACAAAGATGGGATGAAAGCACATTCAAACCCCAATAAAGGATAAACCTTTATTACCTATACTTATGATCTTAGGTAAACAAACTAAGAAATTACCGGGTAAGTCTCATCCTAGGCTTGCATTGAACCAGGAAAGGTGTAATAAGAATAGGATTTGGCAAAATCTAACACTTAACTCTCAGTTACGGATCAGATAAGTCACCTTGGTCAGAAGAATTCCACCCCGGCCGAGATGTTCATCGACTGAGCGAGATGCTTTAGGGTTAAGGATAAAGACTCGAGCTTTCAGGGTTCTACTGTGATTTAAGATTACTCTATCATTGTTTTTCCCACAACCTTCAGCCAATCACCCTAGAATCACACAAAGAGATTAGCCACTCATCATCATGAAAGTATTAATCAAATATATGGGAAGAAAGAGAATAATTGAACAAGAAAACCTTAAGAGAAAGGCTTCAATAACTGAATCAATTATCAAACACAAGCGTTCCTTGGATAGAAATCCAACAAGACAACAACAAGAAGGGAATCTAAGATAATCTTACAAAAACCCTTCAAAAGCTATAAAAGCTATAGACTTTCTTCCTTCAACCTTCAAAAAGGTTCTTCAAATCTCCCAACTGGAGTATGGCTGCAGCGGTGTATTAGGTGTAAGCGAGGTGATAGCGGATCTCGGATTTGTGGGAAATCCGACCCTTTTTATAGGAAAATTACTCTCCAAAGATAAGATATCTTAGAAAGATCTCTTCCCATAAAAATAGGTCAAATATATGATCTAGTATATCTTCTTCCTTTCAGGAGCCAAGCCCAAAAATATAAGATCTCTTTCCAAAGATAAAAGATCTCAGCCAAGAATAAAATATTCTCGCCGCGTCCCAGGTGTTCGCCTTGGTCGAGTCGACTTCTCTGGATCACCTCGGTCGAGGTGAATCTGTAGTCAACCGAGGTGAGTCACAACTGAATGTGAAATCTCTCAAATCTTGTTCAAAGTGAATCTCTAATCCATGGCTATGCTTCCTGAGTTCCTCCTTAAGTTCCTGAATGTAGCTCCAATAACTCCATAGTTCCTTTTGCTCCTTTTTGATGCAAAACATGCCATTTTACCTACGATTACAACAAAACTAGGTGTAGATTTACCGGAGAGAATGACCGCCCATTTTGATGCGCGCCAAGATGCTTGGAAGGCGGCTCAGCAGCAGAGGTTCGAGTCTCTGCAGTTGGCTTGGCAAGCCAACTTTGAGACTACCTTTGGAGCTCGGATGGACACCCAGCAGGGCCGGATTGATGAGATTTACCGGAGGCAGGAGCACTTCTTCAGCCACTTCCCATATCCTCCGGAGCATGGTCCGGATGGTCCACCCGGACCATCCCATTAGTGGGTATCATCTCTTTCCCTTCTCCACATTACTATCTTTTCTTTCATTTTCACTTTGAGGGCAAAGTGTTCTTCAAGTATGGGGGAGGGTATACTATCTTGCTTGTACAGTTATTTGAGTTTGTTTTGAGAATTCTAAGTTGTATTTCATGTTGAAATTAAGTCATTAAAAAAAAGCCAAAGAATTTGAAAAAAGGCAAGAAATCCTTGGATACACCGAAACCCGAAAGGGCGGTTTAGGTAAAAAGAAGGTAGTCCGATCAACTCTAGGTTGGTGCAAAAATGGACTTGAGGGATGTGAGGAATTTGTGAGATTATTATGAAAAGAAGAAGAGTGGCAAGGTGAAAACCCGAAAGGGCGCCTTGGCAAAATGAGCGGCACTGACTGTAGGTTCTCCTTCCGACGTTGGCGGCATAAGAAGGAGAGTCATAAGGGTGGTTGTTCGGGTAGGTCACTCTTGGAGCAATAAAGAGGGTAGTTCTCACTTTCTTCTTATTTTCTCTCTTTTCTCTCTTTCTTCCTTGGATTTTCTCTTGATTCCTTTATCTTATCTTCTGCACCATGCTTCCTGAGGCTTTTATTTGCTGAACTGTTGTAATATGTGTTACTCGGGACGAGTAAAAGGTCTAAGTATGGGGGAGTTTGATAGGTGATGGAATCACTATCAATTAGGATAGTTTTTAGCGTCTTTTTTGTGTCTTATAGTTGGTTTGTGTTACTAGCATCTTAATCCAGAAGAAGAAGTCCAAATGAAGCAAAAGAAGATGTTAGCAACACTTGGTAGTTGAAGATCATTCACGAAGACAAGTTTTTGGTGCCACACCGCCCTCGCGGGGCAGTGTCACCGCCCCTACGGGTGGCACTACACTCCGGAACGCAGCCTGCACCTTCGCCAGTGCCCGGAATAAGTATGCCACCGCCCCTGCGACCGCCTCTAGACGCCCCTATGGTGACTTACTCTGAAGAAGCGAAGCCGGCGCCCCTGCGCCTCTGCCTGTGGACCATCCTGCGGAGCTGTGAAGCCGAAGAGCCAGTGTCAACGCCCCATGCGGTAATTGGGCCGCCCCTGCGGCTCGACGTCAGAAACGACATGAAGATGAAGAGTCAGACGCTTTGAGAGCATTAAAGACCCGCCCCTGCGGGATTGCCACGCCGCCCCTGCGGCCAAGAAGAAGATCAAGTGTTTTGGCCTAAACCGCCCCTACGGCCCTGCAAGCCCGCCCCCGCGGTTTTAGCGCCTGAACACTTTACTCTGGCTGTTTGCACCACCTTTATTGCATTAAAGGTAGCTATTTAGGACGGCCATTTACTCCCATTTACTGTCAATTGTAGTACTAATGGAGCTATGGCTGATTGCTAGAATCATCCATCATTTTCCCACTTAAGCTCTATTTCCCTTACTTCCAAGTGTAATGAGTTTCTAAGTGTCCTTGCTACATTGGGTTGTTTTGAAGCAGTATTGCTGCTTTGGTTGTAAGTCTTTATCAATATAAGTATTATTCAGTCATATGTGTTATATTCCTTGGGCTTTAACTTTATGTTTGCATATTTGTTACCACTTAGATTGATCACCATAAGTGTCTAATTGCATGCAAAGAACTAGGATTAATTGATTCCGGGTTCGGGTCCTTAATCTAGTAGTAACCCTTTAGGTGAAAGCTGGTTGTAATCACTTAAAGAAAAAGGAATATAATTATAAAGAAAGTCTAACTGTGTTTATGCTTTCTTTATATCTCTTTGTCTTTGTTAAAATGCTAACTTGTGCTTTGGTCTTGTAGGTTTACGGATCACTAATCTTGTTAAGTTGTGTTGATGCCGGTTGGCTCAACACATATCTAAGATAAAGACGAGACATTGATAAATATCTTATAAAAATGACCAACCAAAGTAGTGTGCGTGCTAGGACTCAACCTAGTGTAGCTCTTTTCTCCATCTATTATCACATCTTTACTTGATTTCGTTTTGCTTTTGTCTTTTTTGTTACAATCCAACCCCCCCCCCCCCAATTTGGTTACATATCGATAATTGAACCTAATCATTACTTGACAAGGCTCTCTTGGGATCAACTCTTACTTACACTTTACAAACCGATTAGTGTAACATTAGGTAACTACTTTGAATTAAGCTAAAAGACGACCTTAGGTTCTTAGCCTCGTCATAACCCAAGGGTAAACTCTTTCCCTTTTTCGTCTTTCATTTTTGCTTTTGTTTTTAATTTTGTGTGTTTTGTGTGCTAGAGTCTAGGTAATAAAGAATCCTTGCAAGGAAAGATGATGATGATCCCGTATCAACCATGGGTGGAGCGGACATGAGATTTAGACGGCTTGAGGTGCCTTTGAGGGAGGGAAGAGATCCCATCTCACATACAACTTAGCGTAGGTCCCGACGCCGGAATGACCATATTGAGCTCTCTACCATGATTGATTGATTATCCACCACCACCTCTCCACATGAGTGAGCCGAAATACCGAGGCACTACCATTTTTATATTGTGAGGACCTTCTTTCACACTTCTTTACTTGATCTGCACATTGGGGACAATGTGGTTTTAAGTATGGGGTGGGGTTTCCATGATTCTTTGCATGATCACATCTAGGATAGTTTTTATTTATAGTCACACGTTTCTTTTCATGTTTTACATTGTATATACTTATCTAAAAAATTCCAAAAAATAAAAAAAATTTAAAACTTCTTGTGCTTCTAAGTTTGGATATGACCCATTGATGATTTTTGTTTTGTAGATTAGCTATGGATGACCTTGTATATTGAATGAATTTATGCATATGTGGACTTGAATACTTCTCTTGGATTCCATATGTGGATAGTCTTGATGATTGTTGTCTAGGTTGGATTGAGAATTGATGGTCGAAATTGCATAATAGTTCTTACACATCATCTAGAAATGATTAAGGAAATTCATTTTTCTCTTCTTCTCATATTGATCATGTTGTTTGAAGTACCTCACTTGAATGAAAATTTTTACCTCTTTTGACCCATCCGGGAATTAGGAGCATGCTAGTGTGTTGAGTGTGTGAAAGACAAGTGTGGGGTGTTGAAGTTGATGACTAAATGTTGTGAATGAAGTGGTTGAATTTGTTGTGAAAGTGTATAAAAAAAAGGTTTGGGGACGTTTGTTATGATGACGAGTAACTCGGCACCATTCACATAATCGGGTGTTTGTGTCTTGCCAAAGTCGGATTAACCGATAGTCGTAACGAGACATGGTATGTGCATCCGGTGTGAGGCACATCGGAAAAATCCAAAGGAACGCTAATCACCAAGTTTTTGGCTTTTGTGCACCACTGCCACTTCCTCAAGTGAATAAAATAAAAAGAAAAAGAAAAGAAAAAGAAGGAGAAAATTACACTTGTGGTGGATATTGAACAAAATGAAGTTGTAGTATTTTTTTCCTTTCCCGGATTTGCACCACATGACCTAGAAAATTCCCACCTCTGACACGTTTCTTGGCCTCTTATTTCCTAAGTCTTTAAGACCTTTATGCATGTGTTAAGAATTAGCGATTTAGATTTGATATTTTCATGATCATCTAAACATTCTCGATTGACTTTGCACGTATGTTTTCGATGTAAGGATGATTATATTTTCGTGCCTTTGTTCTCTTTGATACATGATTGTTCATCATTTTCCATGAAACATCACTATGAAGATGATCTATGATTAGAAGCAAATTGCAAAAAGATTTTCTATTTTCCGCATTCATAACTCATGCCATCTCGTAGCTTAGGTTTGAACCTTCCTTAAGGACGAGCAAGTGGCAAGTATGGGGTATTTTAACGATATGATTTATGAAACTAGTTTGGGCATTTATTTAGTTAGTTATTCCCTTTATTTATGCATAATTCTGCACTAGTTCGTGACATTTACGCTTAATCGAGTCATATTGCTAGAAATGGTGTCTACACGAGATTTTGTTGGTTTTGTAGGTATTTTGGCAATATTTTGGACATTATTGACATACTTGAGGATTAAGCCTCATGATGGTCCTGATTCGAGGTTCCAAAAGACTCATGCTTGAAGAAAAGATGAAGACAAGGACCCTAGTTGGTCCAAGGCTTGGACCAACTCTTGTTCAAGTGATGTTTAAGGCTGAATTGGTGTAATCTTGGTCTAGGGCATATACATCTCGGCCGAGATGGTTTCATGGGCCAACCGAGATTCCTATGTGGACAGCCATGACACTTGGCACACAATCTCTTTGTCCGACCTTTGCATTCCCTTGGAGTACTTGAGTTGTTTTGCAAGCTATTTTTGTGGATCTTTCTCCTCTTCTATCTCTCTTCCAAGCCCCTTGTTGGTGTTCTTGGGGGATATTAATGTAGAATATTATCCCATCTTAAGATCTAGAGTGAGATTGAGTGATTGTTAAGATTTGCTTGGAGCTGTTCTTGATTTGTTGTAAGATTGTTGTAAACATCTATCCAGCTAAGTACAATTCCTTTCATTGTTCTTATCTTCATTATCTTGCTATGGAATGCATGCATACTTGTATGATGATGTTTGATCTTGAAATGTATGTTATTGGCTGAATATGTTTGATTCTAGGGTGAAGGATGATGATTATGCCTTGGATGATGATTGTGTGCACTTGCATGTTAGCTTAGGATGCTTTTGTGTTTGAAAACCTAGCTCAGTTTAAGATTTCGGCTTGTTCTTCATGCCATTTTGGCCGAGATGTAATTATCTACCCGAGATTGTTGTGTAGTTGTTCTTAAGTTGATGAATCTGGATGATAGGATGTAGATTTATTGAAATCCTAGTGTTTGTTGAGCCTAATCTATCTTAGGGTGACCTATGTTAATAAACTAATTGAGGATTGAGACTTACCCGATGATTTCAGCTCTTAGGTATAGAAGATGATGAACTTTAGGTAGTAGTGATCCAAAAAAGCAGCTATTGGATTGATTGTGCTAGGTAGTGGCCCGGTTTATGTAGAATTCTCGACTTAGGTAGTGGCTCGGTTTATGTAGACTTCTCGACTTTAGCTCCTTGAAACTTACCCGGTAATATGACTATGGTTTGAGACTAGTGGAACATGAGACTTACCTGGTAAGTGTTCCCATTAGAGAAACACTCCTACCGAACAACCGTAGTTTATCCTTTGACGTTTAGATGCTTGAGTCCATGCCATAAACGGAATTCTGAATCTCTAGAATCCACATTTCTTACCTCTTATCGCATATCTTTGTGTTTGTTTGTTGCTTGTTTGATAGTTAGCATATAATTGATCCTTGCTTTGATCACCAGAAAACCAACAAAAAACATTGTGATTTTCATTTCTTTATTCCTTGCTCATCTTAGTTTAGATTTGCACTATTTTTTTTATCATTGAATGGTTTAATTTACCTCAGTCCTTGTGTTCGACCTCGGAATACTTTTCTTGCTACAAAACGCCCCATACATTGTGCTACTATCTAGTGCAACACTTACTATCTCCCTTGATTCCTCTTCATCAAAGATGTTGAAAACATCTTCTCCAAGGGCTGGTCCTTTGACCATAGCCGCCAACTTGAATTTGACATGCTCTTCACCTATGTTGAAAGAGAGCATTGCATTCTTGCAATCTACCATGCAACCCGAAGTTGTAAGGAATGGTCTTCTTAAGTATAATTGGAATCGGATGATCTACAGGATTGTCCAATACTAAAAAATCAATGGGAATATAGAATTTACCTAGCAAGACGGGAATGTCTTCAAGAATTCCCACCGGACGCGTTATCGATCTATCCGCCATGTAGAGTGTCATCTTGACGGGTTTTGGCGTTCCAAGTCCTACTTTCTCACATAACGCATGTGTTATGATGCTCACACTTGCTCCAAGATCGCACAAAGCTTCATAAGTTGCCTCTCCAACTCCTATGGGAATGCTAAAGCATCCGGGATCCCTTAGCTTTGGTGGCATCTCCTCTCTCATTGTTTGGATTAGTTTGAATGACCTCTTGGTCATTCTTACTTCCCCAACGTCTTCAAATTTCCTATTTTTGGAGAGGATTTCTTTTAAGAACTTTCCATATGTTGGCATCCCTACAATGACATCCATAAAAGGGATATTAATGTGTAGTTTTCTCATAAGTTCAAGGAAGTTACCGAAGTGTTTGTCAAGGCGCGCTCTAGAGCGAGATTGTAGGAGAGGAAGCTGTGGTTTGTATACGGGAGGAGGTACATAGACCGGTGCTTTTTCTTTCTCCTTGTTGCTTGGCTCCGGCTCCTCCTCGATCATTGGTTGTTTCCCTTTATCAACGCTCTTGGGCAATGGCTCATTAATCTTTATTCCGCTCCTTGTGGTGATAGCCATTGCTTGCCACTTTGGATTGTTTTCTAGTTCTTATTGGAAGTCTTCCTTCATCTCTAGGAACCTCTCCTGCATTATTAAAAACCTGATTTTCCAAGGCTTATATTGTCGTTCATCTCTTTCATCTGTTTTAACACTTTTTCCAACATCGCCTCCGTTTGATCTTTAGGAGGTTGGTTGAATCCCGGTTGGAGATTTTGAGTTCTTGCTGGTGAAGCGTTGCTAGAGGATGTGGGTGGATTCAACGCGCTATCTGGATTCGAGTATGAAAATCCGGGATGACTATGATCCGGACGCCATCCGCCCCCCCCTTCCAGAATTTCTATTATTGTAATTGTTGTTTCGGTTTCCTTGATATTTTCGTCACCCTGTGAAATTCACGTCTCGCTCTTTAGGGGGCAAGTTTGCATGTGTTGAAGCTTGATTTTTCTGCAATTCTTTTATTTGATTCTTAAGAGTATCAACTTCAGCACATTAATTGGTAGTAAGACTTACCTCGTGGACTCCGGATCGTCGGAGTCGATCATCTCTCCTTCTTTGGGAGTACTTCTCTTGCATCAAGGCTTGCCTTTCAATGAATTCTCATGCATCGTCAGCGCACTTATCCATGAAGGTACCTCCGGAGAGGGATTGAAGTCGGAATTGTGTATCGTCATCCAATCCTTTGTAATAGATCTCAAGAAGTTCTATTGCTGGGATTCCATGATGGGGACAATCAAGTAGAAGGTCCTTGAATCTCTCCCAAGATTTGAACAAGCTCTCCCTGTCTTTCATGGTAAAAGCATTAATTTTACCTCTAAATTCAACAACCTTGATGGTGGGAAGAATTTTGTAAGAAATTCGGACGTCATGACCTCCCAAGTGTTTATTCTCCCATGTGGTAAAGATTGAAGCCATGCTTACGCCCTGTCTTTCAAAAAAAAAAAAAGAAACCTCGCAATTTATGATTGCTAGTTTCTAATATAGCGGGTCTCAATATTTCCATAAGAATTTCATAATTTTATAAATGTAAATGAGGAGTATGAGGTAGTTTGATGGTAAAAGCAATGATTTTGTTTTGCATATAAAGTACCATATATCATGATCTTACTTGGGGATGAACATGGTTTAAGTATGAGGTAGTTTGATGAAATCAAAACATACATCATTTTAGTGGTAAGAATCATGCATGTTCATGTCCATATAGTTGTTTGTGCTTTGTTTTAGTGTAGAAAGCTTCACTTTCCATATTTTGGTGTCTCTTTCGGTTTATTTCGTTTTCAAGCATTCGAGGCCATTTATGGAGCATAAATGGTATAAAATTACCAAAAATGAGGATTCTACCTTCCCTGACACCTGAGAGTATATGAAAACTTTAAGATCGACTGAAGATTGAAGAAGCCAAGTAGAAACCATTTAATTTTGATGCGGAATTATGACGATCCATGAGAGATTCCAAATTTCGATCATTTTCCATTTGGAGTATGACATATGTGTCAACTGAAAAGTTATAATTCTTTGAAAGAACTTCAAAAGTGGTACCATGGGTCACGTAGTTCCAACCTGATCAGGGGAAAAATTAGTTTTATCGAACTATTGAAAAGCTATAAGAAGCTTAAACAAAGCCGAGACAAGATCTTGACGACTTTGGTGGTCATCTCTATGCCATCTCTAGCCGTCCCGATCTTGTCTCCAACTATTCTGGAGCTACCACTTTTGCGATTTAAATTATCGGATTCCACACGGGATGATAGACGGCTTCCTTGCTCGTCTCAATATCTTCTAGTGGCCCGTCTTTATGTTGTCTCCCCCTCGTTGTTTCTCCGAGATAAAAATCTAACGATCTTATTTTTGGCTATGATAATATATATCTTATTGGAACTTATGTGTACCCTATATTAACACATGTATCAATCCTATTTTAGCATCTTATCATATCCTCTACCTTTGAACTTTTCAATTGCCGCAATTGTCTTTCATATTCAATGTTCGCCTCGTTGCGCTGGAACCGAACAATATGTGAGTTTTTCTTATGCAGTTTTCTTATTCAATAAATTCCGTTTTTACTTCAAATTATGTCTAGCTAATTTCTCTCATGATCTAAGGATTGATTGATCCCTATAATGCTTTGATTTATAATTGTGTATATAAATTGTTGAATTGAGCTCATACGAATTTGCTTCTTCTCTTTATGATGAATTTCTGCCTTTTATTTACTTGTGAAAGAAGTGGCGTTTATAAAAGGTTTTAAATAAAAATGGTCTTTTGCCAAACGCATGTTGGTGTTGTTGGAAAGATTGAGAAGAAGAACTTGGTTTAATGGAAAATATCTACCTTATTCTGCGAGGATTTCTAACTATCGTAAAAAGGTACGGTCTTTGTATCTTTTCTAACTCTTCACCAAAAGCAAGGCTTTCTTGGTCTTTTTTGGATTTCTAGATGCTTAAAGGATTTTACTTGTTGTGATTGCAAAAGCACATTTAAGACAATTTAATACACTCTTTGTTTGTCCGTTGCAAGGGAGATTTCAAATAGTTATGTGCAATATTCGCTACTACAAAAAGGTCAAATACATTATTTATTTGAGACTATATACACGGATAACATCCATTGTAAATTTTAGAGATGTATTTGCCCCGACTCTATATACCACGGGCATTTATTTTTTTTACATCCAACGTATAAGCATTAATTAAAAAAAACAAGGATTTACCTACATTCGAAGTATAGAATATAGCATATATCGCGGAATTTATAGGTCCACAGTATTAAGTATGTCTATTTTTTTTAATTAAAAAAATTAAGGATTTTCCTATATGTCATAAACTTTAGGTGCACCCTATCACCCTTATGAAGACTCGCTCATAATCACATCATAGTTACCTATTGAAAACCATAATTTAACATGCCAAACTTATAATTTGTGAAGAAGGCTACTTCCTTATAAAATAACTAAAAACAAAGTAAAAACAAAGCATTTCATTTCAATGTGTAAAGAAAGAGATCTACAAAAAAAATGTGAGTTGACTATCCACCCAAAGGATCAAAGTCTTGGTTCAACATTTAAAATCAGCTTGGACACTCATATTTATCTACACCTCCCCTTCTTGAAAATAGCATCCCTCCGTATCTCACATTTCATGGGCAATTGTTGCTTCGCTTGCCTTTATTGTATCATACTTGGACAAACTTAATATTGTATTAGTAGTTTAAGACTGATTGCAAGATCACCGGGTGTATCAGGGCTCAATTTATGATGTAATACGTTTTACATACTAAGGGCCCGTTTGGTTCCAACTCCGAAAACGGAAACGGAAACGGAATGGAAACGAATTTAGTCCATATGTATATCCATATTCATGAAATTCTATGGAATCATTCCTTATTTTTACATACAAAATGCACTTGTCTCCCCATATTTTGTTACCCTATAGGGTATCAAAAGTAATCAAATTCAACTTCAATTACTTCAAATCACAAGGAATGATTCCAACAACTTTCATGAATAAGGGAATACATATGGACTAGATTCGTTTCCATTCCATTTCCGATTCCGGAGTTCAAACCAAACGGGCCCTAAGTATAGTAGAAAACTATGGAATAACAATAGAATCTCAAAATAAAGGCTTAATATCAAAATCTGATTATGTACCAGCAAGGTTGTAATGATGTCTCCACTGGATAACCAAACAATTGCGATCAAAATAGTACCTGAAATTATTATTATAATTTTAAGTATTTGCATGTACACTAAGGGAACCAAAATGGAATAACAAGAAGTATAACACTTTAAGAAGGACCAAATTTTATTGACCTCTAAGAAAAGTATTGAGTAGTGATACCAAAGGTTAACTTTCCATGTTTTTTTTTCTCTAAACAACAACGTGGATAAACTACAAAAAGATTCAATGTGTATCTAAGAATGAGAAATATTACTATATCTATACAAATTTCATCCACCTATTGATGCTTTAAGTTTTCATGGCTTTGGTGTTGGTTGTAAGCATATTAGAATGCATATGCACATATAAATATCTTGTACATCCACATCTAAGATAAGTGTACTAGCAAAAGGTCCGGAAAAAAAAGGCTAAAGCATCCCATAATATAATAAGAATTGCAAACTGGATTACGCTAAGATATTCAATTGTTTTTTATCACTACTATAGAAAAGGTCAAAAGAGACACTTTATTTTTCCTACAAGTTCTATTGTTTCTAGATCTATTTTTGTTGCATCTTTAAAGATTCACAAGAATGATATGACTAAATTATGGCATATGAGACTTGGTTATATGGGTGAAAGGGGGATGCATATTCTGAAAATGGAAGATCTTCTTGGTGGTCTCAAGATCACGAGCCTTGACTTTTGTGGGCATTATTGTGTCCTTGGGAAGCTAAGCCGCTATAAGTTTCTAAAGGTTTTTCGCAAGACCAAAGGCACACTTGATTACATTTATTCGGATTATTGGGGTCCGGTTAGCGTTGAGTCTCTAGGAAGTTAGACGTATTTCTTAACAGTCATTCATGATTATTCAAGAATGACTTGGTTGTTTGTCATGAAACAAAAAGAAGAACCTCTCAATAACTTCAAGGAGTGGAAAATATTAATGGAGAATCAAATAGAGAAGAAGATAAAATAGGATACAAATTGATAATGGTCTAGAGTTTTGCTCGTTTGAGTTTCATCAGTTCTACAAGGAAGATGAAATTGCTCGTCATCATACAACAGACACACACCACAACAGAACGGTGTAACTGAGAGGATGAATCAAACACTACGAGAGAGAGTGTGGTGTATGCTCTCTAATGCAAAATTAGATATGAGGTTTTGGGTAGTAGCGGTGACTAAAAATGTAACTTGATAAACCATGTACCTCTAGCATAAGCTACAAAACACCTTATCAGGTGCGGTATGGTAAGTCTACCAACTATTCTAATCTTAGGATTTTTGGATTTACCATTTTCTATCATTTTAGTTCGGATAACCTAGAGCCTCAATCAAAGAAAGAAGTGTTTGTAAGCTTTGGATATGGTGTCAAGGGATACAAAGTTTGATCTATATCCATAAAAAGAATTATTCTAAGCAGAAGTGTCGTCTTTGGTGAGAATTATATACTTAACTCGATAGTGAAGCCAGTGGAATCAGGGGAGAGTATGAGTGTTGATAACTAGGTGAAAATCTAGTTTCTTTTTCAAAAAAAAGAGGAACATCCACAGTCAGAAGTTGATTTGCCCGAATCTGCCATATTAGAAAATCAACCACTAGAAGCTATTCACTAAAGCTTAGTTGAGGGACATTCAAGAAGTGTTGAAGTAAGACCTCCACAAAGGTACAATTTTGAGGATATGGTTGATTATGCTCTAAGGGTTGCTGAAGAGGTGGATACTCATGAACAACCACCTATAGAGTAGTTGTATCTGGGTTTGAAGTTACATTGTGGTTTCCTCACTTCATAAAAATTAGACTTGGGAGTTAGTCATACCGCCTAGAGAGAGAAAGGTTACTACTTGCAAATGGATTTTCAAGAAGAAGGAAGGGATGCCACCTGTTGAACGGGTCAAGTATAAGGCTCGAGTTGTTGCAAGAGGTTTTCATCAAAGAGAGGAAGTGGGTTACAATGATATTTTCTCGCCGGTAGTCAGGCATACCTCCATTAGAGTGTTACTGGCAATAGTGGCACATCAGGATCCAAAGCTCGAACAACTTGATATAAAAACGGCTTTCTTAATGGAGAGTTAGAAGAAGAAATATACATGGCTCAGCCGGATGGCTTCCATGCTCCAAGAAATGAAATTTTTGTTTGCAAGTTGAAGAAGTCTTTATATGGACTTAAGAAGTCTCCAAGGCAGTGGTACAAGAGATTTGACAACTATATGATAGAGATTGGTTACAACAAGAGTGTTTATTATTTTTGTGTGTACTACAACAAGTTGAAGGATGATTCTATCATTTGTTTGGTCTTGTATGTAGATGATTTGCTAATAGCTGCAAGTAACAAGCATGAAACTCAAAAGTTGAAGGGTCTCAAGTGTTGAGTTTGAGATGAAGGATCTAGGAGCAGCTCGAAAAATTATATGAATGAAGAATTCTTAGAGATAGGGGTCATAAAAAGCTTTTCTTATCACAAAAAGGCTACATTGAAAATGTGTTGTCAAGGTTCAAGATGTCATCGGTCAAGCCTATAGATACACCTACTGCTAACATCTATCCTACATTATGTTTTTCCCTAGTCGGATGAGGTCAAGGAGTATATGTCAAGAGCCCTTTACGCTAGGGGAATAGAGAGTTTGATGTATCTTATGGTCTACACAATACCAAATCTGGCACACAATGTTAGTGTCGTGGGCAAATTCATGGGGCAACCAGGAAAATAACTCCAACAAATTATGATGAGAATATTTCGGTATCATAGAGGTACATCTAACATTGGGCTCGTTTTTGGGAATGATACATAGTATTTGGCCACAAGGTACTTTGATTCTGATTATGTAGGAGATGTTGATACTAGAAGATCTATGACCCGTTATATTGTCACTATTGGGGGTTCTATTGTCAGTAGGAAGACAACCTTACAACCCATAATTACTTTGTCTACCATAGAGGCAGAGTTTATGGCATTGACAAAAGCAACTAAAGAGGAAATTTGGTTGAAGGGATTGTTAGTGATCTAGGTATACAACACGATCAGGCTATTGTATACGTGACAGCTTGAGTGCAATCTATTTAGCCAAGGAACATGTTCATCATAAGAGGACTAGGCATATTGACGTTATGTATCATTTCTTGAGAACTGAAAAGAGGATCAAGGTGAAGAAACTAGGTGTTGCTAATAATCGTGATGATATGTTCACCAAACTAGTACCCGGAGCAAGTTCCAACATTGTTTGGACTTGCTAAATGTCAGAAGTTGTTGAGTGCCCATGGGACACATCTGGATAGAGAGGGAGGAGTTAGTCTGGGCATTGAATAATGTATCTGGCATATTTGTAGGATTCAAGTCAAGGTGGAGATTTGTTGATTTGCGTTGAATTGGGCTTGCCATCTGGTCGAGCCTTACTATTTATCCCAGTCTTATACTTGGCAACCAAGTATAACCTAGGATTTTGTTACTCTATATATATTGTAGCGTTCCCTCTACCTCCCAATAATCTGGCTATCATCTATTTAGTTTTATTATGAAGATGGGTGTTGTTTAGGTAAGGCACATTATTCCGGTACGGGTGTGCGGCTGACGTACAATCGACACGTGTCCCGAAATTTTTTTTTGTCCAGAAACGAGTGAAAGTAATAGTTCAAAACTTATTAAGGAATAGTTCAAAACTTATAAAAGGATAGTTCATGAATTATAATAGAATATTTCATAGTGTAAAATTTATAAAGGAGTGAAAGTAATAGTTCAAAACTTATTATGGGATAGTTCATGAATTATAATATAATAGTTCAAAGTGCAAAATCTATAAAGGAGTGAAAGTAATAGTTCAAAACTTATTATGGGATAGTTCATGAATTATAATAGAATAGTTCATGAATTATAACAAAATAGTTCAAAGTGGAAAATTTATAAAGGATAGTGCATAACTTATAAAATGATAGTTCATGAATTACAATTGAATAGTTTATAACATGTAAACGATTAATTTATGAATAATTTGATAAAATATATTAAAAAGTAATAGTTCATGGAATATATGCTATGATGCACGGACACTTCTAGAAGGAGGCGTGTCCCGTGTCCTTCCGTGTCGGAAACGGGGACATAACCGGACACGGCTCGGACACGGTCAAATATGACCGGACACGGTCAAGACACGTTTCCAAGGTAGGACACGCCTAGGAGACGGTGAGGACGCGGATTGTGTCCGGTCAAGACATGATCAACGAAATAAAAACTTATATACCATAATATTTTTTCTTCTTTCCCATTTTTTTCGACTAAACCTAGCTCCACATGACCGTATGCGAGATTGTGGTTGTCGAAAGTAGGATACAGATCTTCTTCTCCGGTTCTAATGTTGAAATGTTGTTCCGCGACTCTTCTCTCCATTTTTCTTATGATTTTATAAATTAATTTTGAATCTTTGATTGTTAATTTATTTTATAATTTTTATTCGTTGAATGTTGACTGTGTTATTCTAATTCTTTCACTTTTTATAATTCACAAATATTTATTATTATTTTCCTTTGTTGATCATGTTGTTCGGTTATTGTTGATTTGCAAATTAATGATTCATTATTCAATTTTGATAATAAGTATGATTATTTCAGATTATAAAACTAAATATGTTTATTTCTATGTTTTGTAATACTGAAAATGTTTGTTTCTAAGCTTTTGTTTGGATTATGTTATCATCATGTTAATATTTTTATCAACTCATATATCATTGATTTTTTTTTTCATATATGTATCTCATTACGATATAGTGATTATATATTTCAATATCTTTAAAATAATATATTAATTATTTTACTCGCCGTGTCCCCGTTTTCTATACTTTTGAGGATTGTCGCTTCCCCGTTTCTCGCCGTGTCCGTTTCCCATATCCGTGTCCGTGTCCGTGCATCATAGATTACATGGGAATAGTTCAAAGTTTATAGGAGAATAGTGCATAAATTATAACATGGTAGTTCAAACAAATTTTATTCGTTTCCGAAAAAAAACATTCGTTTCAGAAAAAAAAATAAAAAAATAAAAAATAAAAAAATTCGGGACACGTGTCGGCCGTACGTTCTGCCGCACGGCCGTACCGCATTAATTGAACCGTACCTGAACGAAAGTCTATTATGAAGCTCCTCAATAAAATCTTTTTGGAAGCGGACGTAACCATTATTAGGTGAACCACTATAAATATGTGTGTCGTTTTTCTTGTTTATTGAATTATTTTCTTTCTCATTATTCTACACATCACTTTTAAGTTATCATGGCCTTGGTGTTGTTTGTAAGCAAATTAGTATGCCTCAAAACCTTTTTAAAGCAATCAAGAGAAGTGCGGATTTGACCTAAAAGTTTTGGTTCTTTTGGCTAGTGAATTGCAAACTTGATTTTTCTTAAAGCTAGTCATTTTGTAACATCAATAATTTTATCAAAGCATTCCCTAAAAACCTTTTTTACACTTTGTATCACAAGTATATACGTATATATGTATTCGAATACTTTTAAATTATACCATATATGATATGGAAAAATTCTTATAGGAGACAACATAAAAATGCTCTCTTCCAAAAAACCCTACCCAATAAAAGTTTAGGCTTTGCTTCTCGTCACCACTAGCCTTCAACACCCTTCTCTACAACTCCGATGGCACTCATCACCCTCTAAACACTACATTACACCCCTAATATAAATAATCGAACCTTTTCCTAGATCAAAAGCTTCCTGTTGAATCTAGTATGACTAAAGGAGGAGAAACCCTAGCCTCAAGCCCTTCAGCTACCTCCATCCACAAAGCAGCCATGTAAGCAATTGTGGCTGCTCAACACCATCACCTCCAACACACCTTCTTTCGCCTCTACCCATAACAAGAAAAAGATCGAGGGAAGGAAAATTTCCGCCTACAAATGGGTGGGAAAGATCTGCTTTACCTACAAAATCGAGCCTTCAATCCGACTTTTGGCTCAATGTATCTCTGCACGAGTCTTCCGGGAAAGTGTCTTTTGCCTAATCGGTTACTACTCCTCCAATATTGTAACGAGCGGAATTTTCGTTACGTTTTGATAGTTTTAGAGGAGTATTGAGAGCTGTACGGAAGGGCTCACGCCCTTGCGGTTTAGGTTGCGCAGTCGAGTAGGCCGCAGGTGCGACTAGGAGTCACGCAGGGGCGGTGACACGCGAGGGCAGGGTATTAGCGTTTTCGATCAACCTTTCACCTTCCTATTTTTATAACCCACCTTATTAATGTTTGGGGAGTTCATGGTTGAGGGTCCCTTGACATTCCCCTCCTTTACGCAGTCACTTCTCCTCTCCCTCTCATTTCATTCACATTACTTAGTTTTCCCTCTTCCAAAACATCACTCTCTTGCTCTCTTCTTCTCCGCTCTTCTCCTTGCTTGCTCCAGCGTCGATCCATCTTCCTTGAGGCCGGAACTGTAGTGATGTGACAAAGGTAAGGCTTCTTCCTCTCCCTCTTTCCTTCGTCTTTCTTCCTTCCTCTTTTATGGCTTTTATGGAAGATCTTCAAGAATCTATGTTCAACGATCTATCGTTATCTTGATTATATGGTGATGAAGATAGACCTTGGAGGGAGGCTAAGACCTAGTGTGGAGGTGGGAAGATGATAGCATGAATTATAGTCTATATTTTGGGGTTTGTTTAGACGTTTTATCTTCAATAATCTGCATGTTTGTATGTATAATATGTGATTATATTATCATTTCATCTACCTTTGCGGGAATCGAGGTCTACACCTAGTTTTGTTGTAATCGTAGGTAAAATGGCACGTTTTGCATCAAAAAGGAGCAAAAGAAGCTATGGAGTCATTGGAGCTACATTCAGGAACATAAGGAACCATCCAGGAAGCATAGCCATGGATCAGAGATTCACTTTGGACCAGATTTGAGAGATTTCACATTCAGTTGTGACTCACCTCGGTTGACCACAGATTCACCTCGACCGAGGTGATCCAGAGAAGTCGACTCGACCGAGGCGAACACCTGGGACGCGGCGAGAATATTTTATTCTTGGCTGAGATCTTTTATCTTTGGAAAGAGATCTTATATTTTTGGGCTTGGCTCCTGAAAGGAAGAAGATATGCTAGATCATATATTTTACCTATTTTTATGGGAAGAGATCTTTCTAAGATATCTTATCTTTGGAGAGTAATTTTCCTATAAAAAGGATCGGATTTCCCACAAATCCGACATCCGTTATCACCTTGCTTACACCTACTACACCGCTGCGGCGATACTCTAGTTGGGAGATTTGAAGGACCTTTTTGAAGGTTGAAGAAGGAGGATTATAGCTTTTATAGCTTTTGAAGGGTTTTTGTAAGATTATCTTAGATTCCCTTCCTTGTTGTCTTATCTTGTTGGATTTCTATCCAAGGAACGCTTTGTTGTGATATTTGATTCAGTTATTGAAGTCTTTTCATTAAATTCTTCTTGTTCAAATATTCACTTTCTTCCCATATACTTGATTAATACTTTCATGATGATGAGTGGCTAATCTCTTTGTGTGATTCTAGGGTGATTGGCTGAAGGTTGTGGGAAAAACAATAATAGAATGATCTTTATCACAATAGGACCCTGAAAGTTCGAGTCTTTAACCTTAACCCTAAGCATCTCGCTCAGTCGATGAACATCTCGGCCGGGGTGGAATTCTTCTGACCGAGGTGACTTATCTGATCCAAAACTGAGAGTTAAGTGTTAGAGTTTATCAAATCTTATTCTTATTACACCTTTCCTGGTTCAATGCAAGCCTAGGATGAGACTTACCCGGTAATTCCTTAGTTTGTTTACCTAAGATCATAAGTATAGGTAATAAAGGTCTATCCTTTATTGGGGTTTGAGTGTGCTTTCATCCCATCTTTGTGAGTTAGCCTGAGACTTACCCGGTAAAGGTTGATTCTATTCCCTTAGATGGTGTGTTAGTTTGAGGTTATAGTTCTTTATCTTAATTCCTTGAGACTTATCCGATAATAGGAGTTACGGTTTTGGATTAGTGAGTAGTGAGACTTACCCGGTGATCTATTCCACTTTAGAAACACCTTCCCCTTGCAAAAACCTCAGCTTTGTCCGCTTATCTTGAGATCTAGAGTTGAAACCACAACTAGATGCTTTAATCCCTAGAATTGCATATTTCCTTTATTGACTTTTATCATCTTTGATTGTTTTAATTACTTGTGGTTAGTGATTGCTTAAGCTTACCGTAACTGGACTTTGTTTCACTAAGTCCCTGTGATCGACCCCTGGAATTCCTTGCTTTTTACTACGATTGACCCGTACACTGCGGGTTCGCATCCTTGTTTTAAGCTTTCGTCTAGGGTTATAAATTTAAAGCTTGCACACACCGTTTGGAGCGAACAAGTTTTTGGCGCCGTTGCCGGGGACTTGGTCTAGACCGAGCCGGTTACGGTTTGCTTTCGGGGCACTTGCCCCCGTGTCTACTAACCACTCTACTTGAGTGACTTTTGCAGGTTCTTTCTTAGGTTTATGCGAAGAACCCGCACTGGGAAGGAAATCGTTCCTTACAATTCCGAACCAGAAAAGACATACAAACGACGCTAGATGGCCAACCAAGACAATCGCGATCTTGAGGCCGAGTTGAAAGAGGCGCTAGAGCAGCTACGCCTCAGCAGGGAAGAACTAAGGGAAGAGAAAGAAGAAACTCGCACCAGGACTGAGGCGATCGAAGCAGATATGGTAGCCTTACGAGACCAATATCAACTTCGACCGAGGGAAGATCCAGTTCCCGATGCTGGACCGATGCAGGTCCCAGTTGCTGACCCTCGACCGAGGCAGGTTCCAGTACCTGACACCCCGGCCGAGGTGCTTCCACCTCGTATACCAGTCCGAGGCGTTCTTCTTGCAGGAATCCCACAAACCCTAGGTCAAAGGATGGACCCCAATCAACAACTGAGGCGTCCAGGAGTTAACCTAGGAGATCCAGCGGACCATGACTACGAACTTCGACCGCAAGTTCTATCCATGATCCGCCAATGCCAATTCAGAGGGCTGGAGAAGGAATCACCGCATCAACATCTTCAAAACTATGAGATCTTGATGGAGACCTTGAGACCCTCAAGGATTGAAAATAACAACTACAAGCTAAGACCTTTTTACTTTTCTTTAAAAGATAGAGCTCTTACTTGATATCAATCTCTTCCTCCAGGAAAAATTAGCACATGGGAAGAGATGACTACGTAATTCTTGACCAAATTCTTTCCACCTCAAAGACCGCTGAAATGAGAGGGAAGATCAATGCTTTCATAATGAAGGACAAGGAGAGCTTGTCCAAGTCATGGGAGAGGTTCAAGGACATCCTTTTGGATTGCCCACATCATGGGATTCGAAAGATAGAGTTGTTGGAGATATACTTCAAGGGACTGGACGGAAGCACCCAGTTCAACCTCCAACTACTCTCCGCCGGTACCTTTATGGACATGGCGATTGACGAAGCTTGGGACTTCATCGAGAAGCAAGCTTTGCATATGGAGAAGTACACCCATCAAGGAGCTGAAGGTGGAGTTAAAAGAGTTAACTTCCAAGAAACTCAGTCCAACAACAATCAACTCACGTCTTTGAAGAATGACGTGAAGCAATTGAAGGAACTCTTGGTTGCTCAAACCAAGAAGGAAGATCAAGGACAAAGGAACAACAACAATGGATACCGTAAAAACAACAACAACGGTTCCCGGACCAACAATTACAACAACAACAACAATAGAGGATCCAATAGCAACAATTGGAGGGCGAACAACCAAAATTCTGGTAACAATCATTCAAACTCCAATTCTAACGATTCCTCTAATCCTTTCCTCTCTTCCCCTTCTTCTTCTTCTACTCTATTAAAGAGCCAGGGGCAAGGATCAAGTTCGTCTCAGCCGGAAAAGAAAGACGCAGTGCTGGAGGCTATCTTGATCAAGCTTAGTGCTATGGAGACTTCTATGACTTCATTTTCAAAGGCCCAAAAAGCCTTTGAACAACAACTTGCAAGTAGGGCGAATGAAGCGCCAAGAGATCCAGGGAAGCTTCCAGCAAGAATGGAAAGCAACCTAAGGGCCAGATCATGGCCATAACTACGAGGAGTGGACTGAAGACTGCAGATCCAGTGCCTCAGTCGGTGCTAGTACCGACGAAGACCACCTCGGTCCAGGTACAGTCGAAGAACACTTCGGCCGAGATGCCAACCGAGGTGGAGCCACAGAAAGCGAAGGGGAAAACTGAAGTTTATGTTCCACCTCCTGCATACAAACCACCACTTCCATTCCCCCAGTCAAGGGTCAGAGTACATCTAGACAAGCACTTTGGTAAGTTCCTTGACTTGATGAATAAACTGCACATTAACATTCCTTTCCTTGATGCTATTCTAGGAATGCCCGCCTATGGGAAGTTCTTGAAGGAGATCCTATCAAGGAAGAGGAAACAGGAAGATTTTAATGAAGTTAGGATGACATCTAAATCCTCGGAGCTTATTCAAATTATGAAGGAGAAGATGCCACCTAAATTGAGAGATTCCGGCTCATTTTGCATTCCCATTCAAGTTGGGTATGTCACTTGTGAAGCCCTTTGTGATCTAGGAGCCAGCGTGAGCATCATTCCGCTGGAGCTATGTGTGAAGATCGGACTTGGAGAGCCCAAGCCGGTCAAGATTCGACTATACATGGCGGATCGCTCCATCACCCATCCCGTGGGAATTTTGGAGGACGTTCCGGTCAAGTGAGGTAACTTCTATTTACCAATAGATTTTGTTGTACTTGACATTCCCGCAGATTATCCTGTCCCTATTATTCTCGGGAGGCCATTTCTAGCAACTTCGGGTTGCAACGTGAATTGCAAGAATGCCAAGTTGAAATTCAACATTGGTGGCGATGAGGTGGAGTTCACATTACTTGCAGCCATGAAAGGGGAGCAGCTAAGCGATGGTATCTTCAACATCTACGATGAAGAGGAATCAAGAGAATTGGTGAGCTCTATCCTTATTAACGATCCACTCGAAAGAGTTATTAGCTTCAGTTTAATGGAGGAAGGTATAGATGCTTCTTGTGATGCAGATATACGGAGCTTAAAAGCACTGGAAGAAGATCCATGAGCTAAAACTAAGAAGCTAATCCAGGAGACGAAGATCCCCAGTTTCGGTTCCAGTTGCAGTACCTCGACCGAGGCACTATCTGGACTGAGCGAAGCGACTGAAGAACATCTCGGTCAACGCCTCAGCGCCTCGACCGAGATCGAAGGCGAGACGACTACAACTGAGACTTCCGAAAGTCCAGTTTCTAGATCTACTCCACTGGAAGGAGGAAGCAAGGATCCCCCTCAGAAAGCAGCCCCAGTTGTGGAGCTTAAACAACTCCCAAATCACTTGAGGTATGTCTTTCTTGGACCGGACTCCACTTATCCCGTTATTGTTAGTGCTTCCCTCTCCGAAGCTGAATTGTCTAAACTAATGCATGTCCTGAGAAAGCATCAAAAGGCTTTGGGTTATACTATAGACGATCTTATTGGCATTAAGCCTTCTTTCTGCATGCATAGAATTTTAATGGAGGATGATCATAAGACTTCACGGGAACCTCAAAGACGGTTAAATCCGATCATGAAAGAGGTTGTGAAGAAGGAAATTTTTAAGTTGTTGGATGCAGGTATCATATATCCTATCTCGGACAGCAAATGGGTTAGCCCGGTGCATGTAGTTCCGAAGAAAGGAGGGATGACCGTTGTAACGAATAAGAACAACGAGTTGATCCCAACCAGGACCATTACGGGCTGGAGGGTTTGCATTGATTATAGGAAGCTGAACACGGCCACACGGAAGGACCATTTTCCACTTCCCTTCATTGATCAAATGCTCGAGCGGTTGGCCCAGCATTCACACTTTTGCTACTTAGACGGCTATAGTGGATTCTTCCAGATTCCTATCCATCCGGATGATCAGGAGAAGACCACTTTCACTTGTCCATGGGGGACATTTGCTTATAGGAGGATGCCATTTGGATTGTGCAATGCACCCGCTACCTTCCAGCGATGCATGATGGCTATCTTTTCCGAGTACATAGAGGAGATCATGGAGGTATTTATGGATGATTTTTCGGTATATGGTTCCTCTTTTGACGATTGCCTATCTAACCTTTCTTTAGTGCTGAAAAGATGTGAAGACACTAATCTCGTTTTGAATTGGGAGAAGTGTCATTTTATGGTTAATGAAGGCATTGTGCTAGGACACCTCGTTTCTAATCGAGGCATTGAGGTCGATCGCGCTAAGATCGAGACTATTGAGAAACTCTCTCCCCCTTGTTCTGTTAAAGGTGTGAGGAGTTTTCTCGGGCATGCAGGTTTCTACAGGAGATTCATCAAGGACTTCTCTAAGATTTCTAAACCTCTAACTAACCTCTTGAATAAAGATGTTGTTTTTGAGTTTTCGTAGGAGTGTCTTGATGCTTTTTACAGGATTAAGGAAGCGTTGATCTCCGCTCCCATTATCCAACCTCCGGATTGGACCTTGCCCTTTGAGATCATGTGTGATGCTAGTGATGTAGCCGTAGGAGCGGTGCTTGGACAGAAGAAGGATGGCTGGACCACCACCATCTATTATGCTAGCAAGACGCTAGATGCAGCACAACGCAACTACGCTGCCACCGAGAAGGAGTTATTGGCGGTTGTATATGCTTTCGAGAAGTTTCGTTCCTATTTGGTAGGGGTGAAACTCATTGTCTACACCGACCATGTAGCCATCCGTTACTTGTTGGCTAAGAAAGATGCCAAGCCACGCCTTATTCGATGGATTCTCTTGCTTCAAGAGTTTGACTTGGAGATCCGCGATAAGAAGGGATCCGAAAACTCTGTTGCGGATCACCTCAGCCGGCTACCAGCGTCTTCACGTGAGAAAGACGACCCACGATGGAGGTGAAGTATGGGGTGAAGGCACCTCCCATCACATTTGAGAGAGGCATCATGGTCCAGCTAGCGACCTTAAACCAAGCGCTTCTTGGGAGGCAACCCAAGGTATTGCTTTCTTTTCCCTTTTTCTAGTCTAGCTTAGATAGTTTTGCTTTTGCTTTGCTTTGTTTTGTTTTTGGCGTCCTAGACAGATAACAGGTGACATCTAAGGAAGGAGTACAAACCAGGAGCATAACTGGAAGGACAAAAGATCGAGAATTTGAGAAGACGAAGTTTGACTGAGACACATCTCGGTTGCTGTCAGAGCACCTCGACCGAGATGATTCTTGAGCAACCGAGGCGACTAGGGTTTCTGAAGAACCACCTCGGTCCGTACCACCTCGGTCCAGTCGAGACCACCACAGCAGTTCCAAAAAGGGTATAAAAAGGGAAAAAAAATTCTTTTATCCTCTTTACCAATCCCCCTCGACCGCGGCGCTCTCCTTCACCTCGCCCTTCGATTCTTGCTCGTTTTCGAAGATTTTCGCTTCCAAACTGCAATTAAAGCGTAGAGGATCCCAGTGCAACGTCGATCTGCGAAGAAATCGAACCGAAACGGCCGAACGAGGTAAATCGAACCGAAACCCTAACCTCGCTGATTTCGCTTCGATTCGGGCTTGGATTGCCCTGCATTTGCTGAGAAACGGATTAAGTACCCCATAGGAACCAATTGTAGTGATTTTGGGGGAAAAGAACTGGAATTTTTGAAGAAATTAGTACGCAGTTTTTTGCCTCGGTCCAGATGTGCTGTGTCTCGGCCGAGGTGTTCTTGAGTGTTGTCAGACCGACCGAGGTGACCTGACAGTGAGAATTTGAAAATGAGTTCTGAGAGACGTCTTGCCATTAGGGATAGATCCTCCCCTTCCCCTTCTTCCTCTTCTTCCCGACCCTATCGCCCGGTGATCCACGAGCGACACCGGGTCGATTACGACCGTATAGCAGCCCGTCCAGTGATAGCACCTCGCTTCCTGGACGTGTCAGCCTTTGACTGTCTCCATGTGGATGGTGACCTTAGACGGATGATATCGACGGTAGGATTGGATCAGTTTACTGAGATCCGCGCACCTGCCTATTTGGAGCCCACCTTAGAGTTTATTAGCTCCTTCACCTACCTCCCCACAGAGCGTTCTGTGAAGTACCGGTTGATGAACCGGAACTTCATAGTTCCACTAGAGTATTGGAGGGATATTTTTGGTTTCCCTGCCCCGACAGCTGTTGATTTCCCTTCCCGATCTGTAGCTAGGGAGTTTTGGGGACAGATTGCTCACGTGGTTGAGCACGCAGATAGGTGGCACCCTGGAGATTCCAGGGAGAAGGTCATCTTTCACTTAGCTTTTAGGTTAGCCCACCGCATTTTCAGCGAGACGCTTCTGGCGCGTACTGAGACGCCCCAGAAGGTCCGACAGGGGGAGTTGTTTAGCCTATATTGCATGGTGACTGGAGGGATCCCCGACTTTGGCTTGATGTTGGCAGAGGACCTGCACAAGATCAAGGCCAAGGCGAAGGGGGACATCTGCCGCGGAGGACTTGTGACCCACATCGCCAGCTACCAGGATATGGATCTCAGCGCTTGCACTATGGTGGCGGCTGCCAAGCTGCTTGGGCTACAGGAGATGATCACTCGGCGGATTCTGGTTCCCCAAGGACTGACTACACCATACGTGGCTATGCCATGGGAGCTGACTGCACCGCAGGGGATCAGGTGGTCAGCACAGTTTACAGTTTATGACCCTCATTACTAGCAGACCGCTTGGGCCCCACTGATGGAGGATTATAGAGAGGCAGCAGCTGCACCAGTTGAGGAGGAGGTAGATGATGAGGAGACTGTTGATGACAGGGATGGTGGAGTCCCGATGGATAGAGGGACAAATACTGTCGGGACTAGTGCGCCGGTTATTGATCTGGATGATGATGATACTAAGCCTGCACTTGTTGCATCACCAGTGAGACCTGCTAGGCGTAGGGCACGCCAACATAGAGATCCAGAGGCTCACCGTCGGATCGATGATCTGACGGAGCAGATGATTGACTCTTATGTTGCTCTTACTGTGGACATCGATGAGAGATTTGCCGCCCCAGCACTGACAGATCGACAGTTGGACTCATTAGATGCTAGAGAGCCAGCATTATCAGCGCAGGATGATGGAGATCCAGTTCCAGTAGGCTATGGGTTATCCATTTGACCCATCACAGTATCCATATGTGCCACCACCACCACCACCACCGGATCAGGATTATTGAGAGTTGCAGGATTTTCTTTCTTATTTTTATGCAGTTCAGCTTATTGTCCGATGAGTATTTTATTCCTTAGACTTATTTTGACCCACTGGGACAATGTGTCCCAAGTATGGGGTGTTTATTGATGTATTATTTGACACTTATGTGACTCTACTTGATCGGATATTTATTTATATTTATGCTTCAGTTTGCTTCTATATGTTTATTTGAGACTGCGTGCATACATACAGGTTATTTGATTGAGAAAAACGTCGAAACTGAAAAAAAACTGGTTTTAAAAAAATTTTCTTTGACCTCGACCGGGGCAGTTCTGGCAGAACGAGGTGTTTCACCTCGGTTGACCTAAGAACACCTCGACCGAGGTGGGTTAACTGAGAATTTTCGAAAACGATTTTTATGCTTCTTATCTGGATATGATCTCAGTGAAGATCTTGTTTGCTGACTGGTTTTGAAATCTTTATGTGTTTGAAAGGTTTTATAATATGTTTAAGTTGCTAAATGCTTTGTTTAAAATTTTTGGTATGTTTAATACTTTGTTTTTATCTAAATTATGTTGAATTTGAAGGTTGACACCGCAAGATAAGTTCTCTCACTTTCTTCCTGGAAAGACCAAGGCAATTCATTCTTCTCTCTTCTTCTTCTTCTTGATCATGCTTAGCCCCTCATATACATTTTGCCTCCCTTTACCTATCCGGGAATTTGGAAGCAAGCAAAGTGGTGAAAGCAAGTAAGTTAAAGTTGAGAAGTTGGCTGGAAGTGAAAGTGTTAGAAAGTAATAATAGGTTTGGGGAAGTCAATCATGATGATGAGTAACTCGGCACCATTCACATAGCCACGTGTTTGTGTCTTGCCAAAGTCGGATTGAGCGATATTCCTAACGGGTCATGGTATGTGCATCAAGGGTTTGATGCATCTCAAGAAATTGATGATTGCTGATTTCCTAGGCTTCGGTTATTGTGCACCTCTGTCCATGCATCCCAAAAATTAAAGTAAAAGAAAAAGTGTGAAATAAGCAAAGCTTATTGGTGGAAGATGTTGAAAGTCAAAGTGAAAGTGAAGTATATCCTTTTCCCGGATTCTAGCACCACATTACCTTACATACATCCCTACCCTACACGTTTCTTGACCTTTCTTTTGGGAAGCCCTTGAGACCTCGAGCTTGTTGATTGACTTAGTGGTTTAAACTGGATTATGCATGATTAATTTCGATAATTATGACTTATTATGCATTTTATGATTTTATGCAAAGATGAACAACTTTCTTATATTTATAAAATGTTTTAAACATGTTTTGATTTTAAATTCCATGAAGTATTCTCTTAGAGTGATCTAAGATTGCAGCACATCATTAAAATGTTTTTGAAAGACTTTTCATCGATTTTCTTGACTTATAATCCATTCTATCTTGCCTTTTATATGCGGAACTTGCTTGGGGACAAGCAAGGGCTAAGTATGGGGTATTTTGATAGCATGAATTATAGTCTATATTTTGGGGTTTGTTTAGACGTTTTATCTTCAATAATCAGCATGTTTGTATGTATAATATATGATTATATTACCATTTCATCTACCTTTGCGGGAATCGAGGTCTACACCTAGTTTTGTTGTAATCGTAGGTAAAATGGCACGTTTTGCATCAAAAAGGAGCAAAAGGAGCTATGGAGTCATTGGAGCTACATTCAGGAACATAAGGAACCATCCAGGAAGCATAGCCATGGATTAGAGATTCACTTTGGACCAGATTTGAGAGATTTCACATTCAGTTGTGACTCACCTCGGTTGACCACAGATTCACCTCGACCGAGGTGATCCAGAGACTCGACCGAGGCGAACACCTGGGACGCGGCAAGAATATTTTATTCTTGGCTGAGATCTTTTATCTTTGGAAAGAGATCTTATATTTTTGGGCTTGGCTCCTGGAAGGAAGAAGATATACTAGATCATATATTTTACCTATTTTTATGGGAAGAGATCTTTCTAAGATATCTTATCTTTGGAGAGTAATTTTCCTATAAAAAGGGTCGGATTTCCCACAAATCCGACATCCGCTATCACCTTGCTTACACCTACTACACCACTGCGGTCATACTCTAGTTGGGAGATTTGAAGGACCTTTTTGAAGGTTGAAGAAGGAAGATTGTAGCTTTTATAGCTTTTGAAGGGTTTTTGTAAGATTATCTTAGATTCCCTTCCTTGTTGTCTTGTCTTGTTGGATTTCTATCCAAGGAACGCTTTGTTGTGATATTTGATTCAGTTATTGAAGTCTTTTCATTAAATTCTTCTTGTTCAAATATTCACTTTCTTCCCATATACTTGATTAATACTTTCATGATGATGAGTGGCTAATCTCTTTGTGTGATTCTAGGGTGATTGGCTGAAGGTTGTGGGAAAAACAATGATAGAATGATCTTTATCACAGTAGGACCCTGAAAGTTCGAGTCTTTAACCTTAACCCTAAGCATCTCGCTCAGTCGATGAACATCTCGGCCGGGGTGGAATTCTTCTGACCGAGGTAACTTATCTGATCCGAAACTGAGAGTTAAGTGTTAGAGTTTGCCAAATCCTATTCTTATTACACCTTTCCTGGTTCAATGCAAGCCTAGGATGAGACTTACCCGGTAATTCCTTAGTTTGTTTACCTAAGATCATAAGTATAGGTAATAAAGGTCTATCCTTTATTGGGGTTTGAGTGTGCTTTCATCCCATCTTTGTGAGTTAGCCTGAGACTTACCCGGTAAAGGTTGATTCTATTCCCTTAGATGGTGTGTTAGTTTGAGGTTATAGTTCTTTATCTTAATTCCTTGAGACTTACCCGGTAATAGAAGTTACGGTTTTGGATTAGTGAGTAGTGAGACTTACCCGGTGATCTATTCCACTTTAGAAACACCTTCCCCTTGCAAAAACCTCAGCTTTGTCCGCTTATCTTGAGATCTTGAGTTGGAACCACAACTAGATGCTTTAATCCCTAGAATTGCATATTTCCTTTATTGACTTTTATCATCTTTGATTGTTTTAATTACTTGTGGTTAGTGATTGCTTAAGCTTACCGTAACTGGACTTTGTTTCACTAAGTCCCTGTGATCGACCCCTGAAATTCCTTGCTTTTTACTACGATTGACCCGTACACTGCGGGTTCGCATCCTTGTTTTAAGCTTACGTCTAGGGTTATAAATTTAAAGCTTGCACACACCGTTTGGAGCGAACAGAAGACGTCTATAACAGCCATGAAAGATGACTAGAACAACTGTACGTTTCTGAGTTTCCGGAAGTGACGAACAGTCAACTTCGAGTCCAGATTTGAGTAAGTTATACTCCTCCTTTTCTGCTGAATTTTGGATATCTTATAGATAAGATTTTATAGTACAACATATCAATATTTGGGATAAATCCAGCGAGTGGTTTAGAAGTTACGATTTTTCAAAGTTGAGACAGTGTGCAGTTTTGTTGAATGTTTGCTGAATTTCCTAAGTGTTGGAAAAACTACTAGTTTTGTGATCCAGATTTGGGAAGTTAGACTCCTCCTTTTTTGCTGATTTTCGGATATGTTATAGTTGGTATTTTATAGTAGAACATACTGAAATTTGAGAGAAATCCGAGTTACAGTTTAAGAGTTATGGCGTCCCAAAGTAGGGACCTTGAGTAGTTTATAGGTTGTGCTGAATTTTGTCTAAAACTGCTTGTGATCCAGTTTTGTGATATAGATTTGATTGGGTTATATTTTTCAGTTAGACTTGAACTTTGTATATGTCATAGTTAATATTGCATAGTAAAATATATAAAAATTTTAGAGGATTCCATCGAGAGGTTTAGGAGTTATGATTTTTCAAAGTCGAGGCTGTAAGCAGTTTTTTGGATGGTTGCTGAAATATCTAAGTGTTAGAAAAACTGTTTGTGATGCAGTTTTGTGAGGTAGATTTGGAGGGGTTATTGACCTCTATTGGACTTGATTTTTCGATATGTTGTTGATGGATATACAAAGGAGCATGTGGTAAAAGTTGAGAATGATCCGTTGGTTTAATCTAGATTTAGGATGTTCCGAAGTTGGGTATAAGTATAGTTTGGTTTAGAAAAGTTGTGTTAGGTTTTAAGTGTTGATCTATCTTATGCGTTTATGTTCTTGTGAGGATGGTGAGCCTAGAAGTCTACGGACTTCTAGTTGACTAGAGTGTTGTTGTTCTTGAGAGGATGTTGAGCCTAGAAGTCTAAGGACTTCTAGTTGACTAGAGCGTTGTTTGATCCGTGTGCCTTGTGTTGAATAGGCGTTGCGTGTTTTCTCGAGGGAACTTGAGAGTGTGGTGATATGTTGCGCTTGGAGACTGGTAAGTCCACGGACTTACTTAGTTGGCTTCTTGTATGAGTGTAATGTGTATGAGTGGTGCTTGTTAGTTATGATAAACAACGAACCGGATTAGGCCGACTTTATTATATTACGTAATTCACCCAAGTGTATGATAACAGGTTGTGACATCACTGCCTAGCTCTTGCAAGAGCTAGGAGGTTACCTGCGACCAGCTCAGGTAGGTAGACGGTCAGATGCATTAGTACCACTCCTCGTTGGTAAACGGGGACAGGGACGAGGTTTGGGAATCCCTCGTGTCACAAAATAAGTATCATTAGTAACGGCCTATCACCTAACTGAAGATAATAAACGGACTTGAGTGTGCATGTTGATTGTATATGTTATATGTATGTGCTTTTACCTTTATGCTTATGCGTAGAATGTTAGCTAACGGTATTATACCGCCTTGTAGATGCCTTGCAGGGTAAGACAGTTGTAGAGAGATCCGGATGGAATGGTCAGCCGGGTCCACGTACTCATTTAGTTGGGGACGGGGATGTCTTATGTTCTTCATATGCGTCGTTTTAGTACATTTGCTTTGTAAGGCTGATACATATTCTTCATGTATATATTGTTTAAAGTTTTCAAATGTTTTAAATACTTTTGTGTCTTGTTGTAAGATCCTAGTAAAATTGTTGTCAAACTAAGGTTGGACCCATTGTGAGGTCCTAACTAGTAGCTCCCCGAGTTCTCAGAATTTGGGGTGTTACAAATATTGACTTGTTAGATTGTTGGTGAGGAGTTGGTAAAGTTCCTATTGATGGCAGCGTAAGCCTAGCGGTGTCCGGCGCTCTTTCTTTCCCTTCAAATAAGAGGACGTTCACCTTGTTTCACACTTGCTTCCTGCCGCTTTTCCTACCTCCTTCATTTCATTCACTGTTCTCTCATTTTTCAATTCTTCCTCGAATGCCCTCTCCCATTTCAATCAGGTGTGCTTGTGTTGTTTGCTCTTGGAAAACCAAGTTGATACGTATTTGGAGAAACGGATTATACTCCTATGAACAAGATCAATGGTAATGACCTACCGAAGGACTTAGTCACCAACATTCCCACCACTGAGGCCTTAAAGCCTATTCTCAATACCAACAACACCACGATGACCCCCATACCAACAACACCAAGATGACCCCAACAAGGTAAAAGCTCTTCTTACGGGTATGACTGATAGGGGAAACCCAATCGATAATGTTCAGTCACCACAAGAGAGTAAATCGAACATAATTGTTGAGAATGACTTGGTTTTTGGAGTCGTACATTAGCCCCTTGAAAATTTTCAAGAAGGACATGATCAGGCACTTAGTATGTAAAACGTGTTTACATCACAGATTGAGCCTCAATGCACCCGATGATCTTGCGATCAGTCTTCTACCAGCGATACGGTCTTAATTTTGTCCGGGTATATTCCACCAAATACCCGGATATATCAAATAGTATATACGCCGGATCCAGGGTATATAGTACCAAATACCCTAGATTTATAAACATTTTGATTTTTAATTATAGTTTATACGCCCGGATGTAAAAGCTAAACACCCGGGCTATACAGTGTCAAGGCGAATACATCTCTAACTTTAACGCTGGACATGATCAGGGGTATATAGCCCCAAATATCCGGCGTATTTAACCTTTTTGTAGTAGTGAGTTATTCTTGATTTTGTTTAATGTTTATGACTAATAAACTTATAAACTTTTATTGTGCAAATTTGTATGAACTGAATTAACGAGGATATAAACACATTTGTAGTCTGCATGGATGAAAGATTGAAAGATGAAGTTGTGAAATTTGTTTTGAACAACCTTTTGTGTTATTGAAACATGTTTTAATGAATTTAATGTTTTTAGTGGTTATTGTAATTAAGAATTGACCCATTTGTATAGCTATTTTACTAAAACTAATTTGTCTATTATGAAGTATGATATGTTTATAAACATTATTTTTTTAATTAACATTTGTTAATAAAGGCACAATTCAATTCATATATGATAATATGAATTAACTTTTGTTCCGGTTCAGTCAAATTCACTAAGAAATCAATTTCCGGCCCAAAAACGGTCCAGTCCAAATCCAGTCCGGACTGGTCCCCGGTCTAATTTCTTAAAAATTTTAGTCTGACCGAACCGGAATCACAATCCTAATTATCATAGAGTTCCTTAATATAAACAAAATCAAGCACTCTAGAATTCATAGTAGATAAAATAGTGTATCTCCTAGAGAGAGCATGAACTACTTATATTCTATTTTCCTTTATTATAAATTCCATCCATTGACGTCTATACAGTTATCATGACTTTAAAAATGTTAGAAAGACTCATGATTAGTATGCAAATTGAATTCACTAGGTCATAAATAGTATTGTCAAGACATAAGAACTCAACCTAAAGCATAAAATATCTTGTCATGAGTAGAATAGTTCAAGCTAGATCCTTTCAACTTTACAGAGAAACAAGCAATATGTTTATGTTCTTTTATTAGAACGCCTTCAATTTCTATGCGTGAGAGGCCTCACATTCTACCTCGAATGGTCTATTTAAATATGAAAAATTAGTAATGGGACATGCATTAATTTGGTCTTTAATTCTTCAAAAGCCAATTGCTACGCTTTTTCCCACATAAACTCGCTTCTTTTCTTGATAATTTCGTTTAATGGGGCAGTTAGATGGCTGAACTCCTTCACAAATTTTTGGTAGAAGTTGGCTAGTCCAAGGAAATTGCGCACCTAGGTAGTAGTGGTTGGTACTTGTCGCTCTTGGATGGCTTTAATCTTGCTTTCAATCACTTGTAATCCTTGTCTACTTACTACAAAACCCAAGAAAGTAACTTGATTAGTCATATTTCTTAAGATTTACACATAAGTGCTCATTAAGAAGGATAGTGTGTTCTTCCCTGAGATATTTTTCATGTTCCTTCAAATATTGGCTGTAAATAAGAATATCATAAAAGTAAACAACCACAAACTTTCCTAGGAATTGCCTAAGAACATGATTGTGAGGTTCCGAAAGGAACTCATAAGTTTTAATGTTTTGATGTCAACAAACAACTATGCGTAAGTTTTTAATAAGTCTTTCACAAGATTACTGTCACAGAACTGACATAGAAAAAAGTGATTGTAGTCATTGATTGCGTGTCGAAGTACAAATGAATATATGTTGAAGTAAACTAGGTCGTTGAACTTCGTGAAATGCAAATCGTGTGGATGTTTTACCGAAAGAGATATTAAACGTACGATTTGCTATTATTGGAAACATGTTTTATAAGTATGGATAAGATTCGTCCGAGGACCTTTATCTATCTTGTAAAGTGTATCTTATAAAGATACTCCCTCCGATCAAAAATAAGTGTCGTTTTAGCATTAGAGATTTGATCAAAATTATCTGTCGTTTTAATTTTTCTAGGCCAATAAATGAACAATAATTATAAGAAATGTTATTGAAAATTTGTGTAAATGATTAATTTTAGTTCTAAAATCTTTCTTATTGGTTTAAAAGAAGGTTGAATATTAAATAAGTGATAAGATTTAGAAAAACTTTACAAAATCTATGTTATTTAATATTTTTTTTAAAAATTGTGTCAAAGGCTAAAATGACAGTTATTTTTTATCGGAGGGAGTATATATTTATAACAAATGAGCATCATATAATCTTTTAAGATAGGTGTTCACTCCTAGAAGGGTGTAAATATGATGAACAATAAGTGTTAAATTTATATTTGTAACAAAAGCCTGAACAAATAAGCGAACCCACAGTGTATGTATCATTATGCAGGAAAAATAAATATTTCAAGGTCGAACACAAGGATTAAGGTAAAATCGATATATGTGAATATCAAAAATAGAATAAACCAATAATGAAAATAAAGAATGAGTTAAGAAAATTACAATAAAGACAAGTAATATGATAATTGGGCAATGCAGATTCTAGAGATCGAGGTATCCGATTGATTTCAGATTCAAGATTTCTATAAACTAGGAAAAAGGTTGAGATGGCTAAGGAATGGTGTTTCTATAGTGGAAAGATCACGGGGGAGGTCTCTCCATCCACTATCCCAAACCGAATCACCTATTACCGGGTAAGTTTCAAGGCTCTAAGGATAGGACATATACTCAACCCAACCATTTTACCTAAGGGAATAGAACTAACCTTCACCGGGTAAGTCTCAAGTTAATCTCACTCAAGCAAGAAATCTGATACACTCAAACCAATCAAGGGTTTTGAATCCTTTATTACCTAGAACTCATCATCTGAGGTACCTAAGAAAGGAAATCACCGGGTAAGTCTCTTCTCAAGCTTAGATGTAAGCCTTAGATGGATCTAAGGGTATGAAACACTCAACAAAGACTAGGATTTGGCCAATATAACAACAAAGCGTAAAGATATATTATCTATGGATCAACAGAAGAAACCTCGGTGGTTTGAAGATAAATCGTGGCCGTGGTTTGTTCGCTCAAAAAGTGTGTGCGTCAAAGTCTTAAATTTATATCTAGAACTCAAAGCAAAGCGAACCCGCAGTGTACGGATCAGCTGTAGTAAGGTAAGAATTCCAGAGTCGAACTCAGGGATTTGGTGAGAATAATTCCGATTTCAATTATCTAGCAAAAAGTGTGAAAAGCTTTTGTGATCAAATAAGGGGGAAATGATTCCAAGGATTCAAGTATCCGATTTCGGCTATCGATTCAAGACACTTCTATAGATATAGGACAGAGTTTATATTTCCAAGATTAAATGTTCAAAGGTAGGATTCGTACGGTGAAGTTCCGAAGCCTATATGACTAATCTAAAGGTTCTCTCTATAAGGGTTGTTGAGGCTGCAATATAGAAAGATCTAGAGACAAGAATTATGTTCAAACTAACTATCTAAAACTCCAGGATATGACTCTCCAAAGTAAAGATTAGAAAGCACACTTAGAATCTTAATAAAGGATATTGAGTCTCTTTATTACCTTAATCTTGAAATCTTAATCTATTAAATGTAGAATCAGGTTTGAAGTGTCTTCATACATTCAATTAGAGGGTAAAAAGGTTAATCAAGGTTGGGATTTAGGCAAGGATTAGTTTTGGTTAAAGATTGATTCAATTAAGGTTCGTCAGAGGAATAAATCGGGCTGTTCATAAGAAAATCGGCCGATTTACTCAAGAACAGGCCGATTTTCCTGTTGTCGCAAAACTAAAATCTAAACTCTCAGGGTCCTAATGATTGAATGAGTTCAGTCTATCATCATCTAAGCCTTAATCATCAACTATTCTCCCCAGAATCACAAAGGTTTTAGCCAACCATTTTCAAAATCGAATCAAATTAATTATTAAGAGAAATATCACAAAGAAACCGAATCTTGAATAAAAATTCCAAAAACCCTCAAATCTGTAAACGATTGTCAAAATAAATCAATGTATCTCTTAAACAACTCAAATTCGTGCTCAAAAACAGCAAGTACTTCAATGAACAAAGAAATCTCACAACTAGAATCAAGATTAACTTCCCGGCAAAGAATACTTCAATCTTCCTCCAAGAATCTTCGAATTCTCTCAAACGTGTAAAGATTTCCCGCTGCGGCTTCCTCGTTTTCGTTCGTAGGGTTCTCTTCTATAGTTTCTTGCAAATGGGCTGTTTGGCAAAACTCTCTTCAAGCCCAAAAGAATTGGGCTTTGTGTCGTCTTTCCATTTAGCTGAGAAACAGAATAAATCGACCCAGGCGATTTATGTACAAAATCGTTCGAATTCTTGAGGGGAAAATCGTCCGATTTATGTACATATTGGCACGATTTTCTTCAACAGAAAGTGTTCCACTCTTGGCTCGTTTTCTATGCTTTTCCCTTGCAATTCTTCAACTCTTTATGACCCCTTTCTGGTTCCTTTAGCTTCCTTAACATCCTTAGATACTCCTTGCTTTGCTTTTGCTTCTAATTCCACTCCATTTACCTATAATTCATCAAAAACTCGTGTAGACCTCTATTTCCGACAATTAATTGAATAGAACATAAAAGGCACACAAAATCTCTCTAAATGCAAGGTAAATTGAGATAATCTTCTGTAATATGCATGAATATGATGATACATAATTCATGTCATCATGGTTCTTGAAGAACAGGCCGAGATTCTTAAGAACGAGGGTTAAACCAACTCTAAACGTCCAAAGCTAACTTAAAGGCTCAGAATATCATCATCTTAACCACAACCATCAACCAATTACCCTAGAATCGTAAGGGTTTAGTTAACAACACGAATATTCAAATCAAGAAATGTAAAATAAGAATTCAAGAAAACCATAAGAAATAGAACAAAGAAAAAGAAAGAAATACTTAGCAAGGTGTCTTCAATATCCAAAAGCAACAACAATCCAATAATAAAGATAGAATCTTTAATCCAAAAGCAGTGAAATCAAGAACCTATGTCTTTCTCTCTAAGAATTCCCTCAAAAGTCTTTCTCAATCACAAATCACAAGTGTTATAGGTGTCAAGAGTACGAGAGTGTAAGAGTATCGATGTGTGAGTCTCCTTAAATATTGTCGGAATGAGTGATTTATAAGAAAGATTCTAGGGTTTGAGTAGCATGGGCCTCCTAAAAGATTAAAGGCGTCTTGATCCGAAAATAGGCAAAACATTGGTCGCGCCAGGTAGTGATCTCGACCACGGCTTCTTCTCCTTAGTTGGGGCGCGGTTTCTCAAATGTGTTCTTTCTCCTTGGCTTCTTTCTCCAATCCTTTGGTGATGTCCTAGCTTCCCTTTTGTGCTCCTCTATGTTCCGCCTCGAGGCTTAGTCCTCATGCACGCCATTCCGCTCCAAAATTCGGCGAATTGCCTAAAAACGAGACAAGAATTAGTGTAGATATCTATTCTAGGATAATATGCAAAGTTAAGCTTAAATGTCATAGATTCATGTCTATGCATGCAATAGAAAGGAAAAACTACCTAAATGCAAGTCTAAACTAAGGGCATAATTCATGTTATCAAAATACCACATACTTACCTCTTGCTTGTCCCAACCAAGGTTCAAACTTAAGATACAAGATAGCATAAGCTATGCATATGCGAAAACAAGGCAAAAACAAATATTTTTTGAATGTGCTTGTAGTCATAGATCACCCTCAAAGTCATGCTTCATGGAAAAGGATAGATCATTACATGTCAAAGACAAATAGGCATGGAAAAGATAATCACACATTATATCAAATATCATAGCATGCATAGCAAAGTCCAATCATCTGGATCAATCATGAGTAATCAAATTTAAAACACTAAGCCAAAACACATGTTCAAGAAGAATGTCTTAAGGACTTATCAAGAAGAGGCAAAAAACATGTTATGGGTGAGATGCATTCTAGGATATGTGGTGCAAATCGAGGAAAAAGGAACAACTCCACAACAACAACTTCACACAACATCCGCCAAATAAGCAATTATTCTCTTTTTCAAATTGTGCTCTAGTCATAGATCACCCTCGGGTCTTACAATTTTTTTCAAACTGTTCAAGTTCTTCTTGCATAATTTTATCCAGTTTGCATATTTGAGCGCTTCCTCTACTTTATTTGGTTCAATAATGAAAACGTTAAATACGTAAAAAAAATTATTGACTAAGGCGTGAGTTTGAACACCTTGACTAAAGTCTGAGATGATGTTATTGATAGGATGATCTTTTCTTTGTTGGTAGTTTTGGATGGGTAACTGAGTTACATCTAATGGAGAATTATCTTGTCTAGAATCATCCTTGAGAGTGGGTATCATCATAGTCTTTATTCATGATTGGAATGACGTCCTATTCCCCCTGAGCTACAAAGTTGTGTTTTGTTGGATTTGAAGAAAGAGATGGAGATGATGAGGGAGCCGAGTCATTGTTATATGGTGAGTAATCTCCTTCATCTTGTGCAGTTGTGTACTCAGACACCATGGTGAAGTCATTTTATTTCTTAGAACTAGACTTATAAAAATAGCATTCTTCATCGAACACAATATGCACATTTTGTTCATCCCTCATAGTTCTCTTTTTGTATACTCTATAGGCCCTACTATTCCTTGCGTACCGATGAAGATGACTTCATCACTTCTAGGATAAAATTTTCCTAGAACATCATTTCCGTTGTAAGGTACATAGCATTTGGATCCAACTTGTTGTCCACCTATGTTTTAAGAAGCACATTTTCCGCTTTTATATCTTCAACGATGCAGTGATCAGATGTGAAAATGACACGATTTTTCTGGTTGTCGTATAGTTGGAAGACACTAAGGAGAATGTAATCAAGATTATCAATGTAAATAACTCAGTCCACATGAATATTGTCAATTAACTAAACTTTTCCAATTCCTTGAATGACTTTTTTGTTCTTATCTCCGAATGTGATAGATCCTCTGTTGTATTCTTGAAGTGAGATGAATCTTTCTAAATAACCGGTCATAGCTTGAGCACCCATTGTCCACATACCAGTTATCTCCACCCTTCACTTCAGCCCCGTTATGTGAGTCAAGATTGGCCATTGGATAGTAATGTTGTAGGTGACTCATTATCTTCTTTTGAATCACTATGGTGCCATCTGAATGAAGCTACCATGGTGCCATCTGGATGAAGCTACCAAGATGCCTCTAATTTTGTGATTTTCTCTTGATTCTTCTTTGTAACTTTTAAGGCATTTAGAACATTACTTAGATCATTTGTTCTTTCTAGTGACATTGTGAAATGAAGCTACCATGGTGCCTATGGCTTTCATTTTATGAGAATGTCACTTTGGGAATAGTCACAACTCAAGTTCTATGACTGTTTTGGAGCAAAGCATTTACATAGACCCTTTCCAATCTCTTTTGTCTCTTTGCTCAAAATTTGAAATAATAATTTCATCGTGTCTTTTGCCCCACCCTCTTGTTTGAAATTGCAGACCAACTTATTTTTTGATGGGACATAAACCTGCTCAACTTTCATCACAAATTCCTTAAAAGGTTATGAAGCTGTCATATGCATAGTGATATTGACGAATAAGTTATGCAATGTATAGTAACTATCGAGAAACAACATGGGGAGACCAACGTCTCTCCTTTTTCCACCAAAAAAAAACTATCGAGAAACAAAAATAAAAAGGATATAATTGTCACCCATTTAAAATGCATAGTGATATTGACGAATAAGTTATGCAATGTATAGTAACTATCGAGAAACAGCATGGGGAGACCAACGTCTCTCCTTTTTCCACCAAAAAAAAAACTATCGAGAAACAAAAATAAAAAGGATATAATTGTCACCCATTTAAAATTTATTTCTAACTCTTAAATATAACATAAAATGTATATTTTCGATTTGCTATATGCCAAATTTGAATTTCAAAAAACTTAGGTGCAGAAAAGTTAAATGTCAAAACAAAATTCAATATAAATTTTGGGTGTCACTATCAAACCCATGTATATAATGAGGACTCGATATATAGCTACTTGAAGTTAACTATAGTGAGCAAACTTATGGGTGTATATAATGAGGACTCGATATATAGCCACTTGAAGTTAACTATAGTGAGCAAACTTATGGGTGCATGCCATAATTTGTTATGTCATTACAAAATTTGACGACCGTTTTGTAAATGGCTGTCAAATTGGTTTGTGTAATATCATTGAATTGTTATTTATTTACTGTAAAATGTTAAATTTATAATTTAATTTTTATTAAATTAATCATTATTAACTTAATACAGTTAATTGTTTAAAATAAACTAAGGAGGAAAAAAATTATGTAAAATATACATATGTAAAAAAAGAATTTTAATTTAAAATAATAATAAAAAGTAAACTATTCATGAAAGATTCAAACTTATATAAAAACAAAAATATTATAAATAGAATCGGAAAACCTATCATTCAAATATATAAACCAAACAATAAAATATGTTATAAAAATAGTTAATATAAACATATAATAAGATGGATACTTTTCATGCTTAAAATATTCAAAATCTATAATTTTAAAACTTTCTTAAAAAAATCAATTAACAAGTGAAAATTTTTAATAATATATATTAAAATAATTATAAAATGTAAATATGAAATTATTGAATTTTATAAAAACGGTAAAAAAAAATAAATAAAATTTGGACACCCAAATTAGATGAAAATGCAAAAAGCCCAACCTTGCACTTTCAGGCTCCAATTGCCCAAAAGGGAAGAAGCTTATCACTAGGCTATTAGAATAACAAATAATATAAGGCACGATTCGAAAATATACTGGACTCTTATATTTTGTGACGTTGTGATAGTAGGTCGAACAGAACTGCCTAATTGAAAAGTATGTGTAAACTTGTTGATGACAATCATGCTCTATTACCCATATTTATTTGCTAAATATATGGTTTATTGTTGATGAGGACTTAATTGATAGCTATATGTTATACGGGGATAAGGTGTTGATGACTCCCGATCTCTTTCACTTCACCCCGCCTCCTTGTTTTCATAATCATGATCTTCAATCGAGTTAGATCCGGATATATTCCTACATCAATATGATAAAGTGGTTTCAGATCGAGAAGGGTTGTTAAATCTTTGTTAGTATTAAGAATTTAAAAATTGGAGCAGAGGATGATGGACGTATAACCTCGTGAGTAATATGACAATGTAGTTGAAGTCAACACATACATTTTACTTTTGTGTTTTATCTTTGTGACATTTATCCACTCGGGTGGGCTCATCTTATTAGACATAAAATCTCTCCAACTAAGATGACAAGCATCGTCTCGCGCAATTTGAAGGAAGCAAACGTTGTAGGTGATCATTGTTTACAACTTGGAAAAACGCACGCAATTCTGGAAGGTCACTCTTCATGACTTATGCCTGTAAGGACCATGAAAGTCCATCTAGTGTCGCTGCCGAGTCAAACTTTTGTTTATCTCTAATAATATAATGGTACATACAGAAGCAAAGCAAGACATGCAATTCGAGAAAAAAATAGTTATAGTCGGCGCCCATTTGGTCTGACTCATAATAATAAAAATAAAATAATTGGTACTAGTCTCAGCATCAAATGACAAACTAAGGGCCTGTTTACTAAGGGTTTGAGTTTATTCGGGTTTATAAACTAACGAGTTTAAAAACCCAAATAAAAATAACCTCATCTTGAGAAGGTTATTTTTTACGGGTTTAAAAATCCAAATAAACTATCATTTAGTTTATAAACCCGCAAGGTAAACGGTTACACAAAATCAGCAAAGGTTTATAAACTATCATTTAGTTTATAAACCCGCAAGGTAAACGGTTACATAAAAATCAGCAAAGGTTTATAAACTATCATTTAGTTTATAAACCCGCAAGGTAAACACGCCCTAAGCTATAAAAGCCTCACCTACATAAAACCCTCAACAACAAAAGAAACAACAAAACATGATGTTAGAAGAACAAGTTGTAACTATCTCAAAGGAGGTCATAAAACCCTCAACACCAACTCCTCCTCATCTTAAAACCTTCAAATTCTCCATTGTCAACCAACTCATCCGCCAGGATGCAACCCCGGTTCACCTCTTCTTCAACCCTCCAACTCTCCACCAGCAGCCACCACCCGACCTCTTCAAACGCTCCCTCCAAGCCACCCTCGCCCGCTTCTACCCACTCGCTGGCGTCATCACCGACAACTCCCACATACAATGCACTGACCAAGGGGCAATCTACTACGAGGCACGCGTAGATTGCCCCATGAACCGTTTCTTGAACCGTCAAGACGGCGACTTCGCCAAAGCATTGAAGCTCCTCCAGCCCAGCCTCCAAGATGACGCCATCTTAACTGTCCAAGTCACCACATTTCCATGCCGAAGCGTCGCCATCTGCGCTTGCATTTCCCACAAGATCGCTGACGCCGCTGCTTTCGCAACCTTTTTCAACTCCTGGGGAGCCATTGCTCGTGGATCAGCAGCTCATGAGATTAAAGGACTTGTTGTTGATTCTTGCGACATATTCCCCACCGTCGATCCTTCTACCCTTGCGGATACCTCCATGTTGACTCCTAGTGCTGCCAGACAAAGCTTGCTGGCTACAAAACGCTTCGTTTTTACTCCCCACAAAATATCTTCCCTTCAAGAAAGGCTATCACACGGAACTGATGCTAGACCTAGCCGCGTCCTGGCCGTGTCTGCACTTATATGGGGCTCCTTCATCCGAATCACCCAAGACAAGACTGACCCCTCAACCCGGTTCACACATGTTGCATCGCACGCGCTAGACTTGAGGAACCGGACCTTTCCCAAGCTACCGGGTAAAATTACTTTGCACTCAAAACAAAGATATCGAATATCAATGTCGTAGATTATGCCAAGTACTTTTGCATGTGATAACCTTTGGTGATTACGATTCAATGATATCGCATATCAATCTCGTAGATTATGACAGGAGCTTTTGCACGTGATAACATTTGTGATTACTGAATCCTAATACAGGAGACAGCGTGAACAACCTTATAGAATTGTCAATGGGGGCTGAATGGGCGGGTGGTTCGGCACCAGTCGACTTGGCAAAGCTTGCAGCCCTAATGAAAGCAGATATAAAGAGGTACGACGACACCGAGTTTGTGAAGAGGATCCATTCCGACGGAACCTACGCTGATCGACGCAGCAAGCTGGTTTCGGGTTCCAGAAATGGACAAGTTGAGTGGTTCAAGGTCACCAGCAACTGTAGGGTTCCCTACTATGAGGCGGACTTCGGGTGGGGAACGCCTTGTTGGGCGGCTAGCGCAGTGGTCCCACTCGAGAATTTCTGTGCGTTGATGGATGCGCCGCCGTATACTGGCCGTGGCGCGGTTGAAGCTTGGATAGTGTTGCTCAAGGAAGATATGGAGAAGCTGGAGAAAGATCCCTTCTTTATGGGTTTTGTCGATCGGAATGCTCAGAGTATTAACGCGCGATCTAAGCTGTAGTCATTTCATTCCTGCTTGTGTTTGCTTCTATCTATCCGCGTTTTTCTCAATAAAAGGTCGACTGCCGTGACTTCATCTTACAATACTGACAACATTTTGTAAGGACGAAATAATGCAAATCAGGATCGACAAACAAAACTTTGAGTTCTAATTCGGACTACTGCTTTTAACAACTCCAAATACATTTACTAAATAAGACGAGAAGATTGTTGAAATAAGGCATTTTTGTAAAAAATATGAAAATTTATTAAATCACTATAGACGAGTTGTCCCGCCCTTATACCAGTTAGACTAATCAAACTTTGTGTATTCTTTTGACGATACAGAATATTTAATACACAATATTTAATACATAATTTCAATTACACACTGTCCGTACACAATTTCAATTACACAATGTTAATGCATAAAACACAAATATCAGCTACATAAAATGCATTGGACATGCATATTCTATTACACAATTTCAATTACACAATGTAAATACATAATTTCTATTACACAAGTTCAACTACACAATGTTAATACATAAAAGACTTGTATAACCAAAAATTCTGTAAATGACGAATTTGTGTAACCAAACATTGTCAAAATGACAAACACTTGTACTACATAAACGTAATCGTTATGTAGAAAGTCGCAAAAATTATGTATCAGCATATGTACATAACCACGAAATTAATAACAACATATTTCTTTAATAATGATAAATAAATAATTAAAGAGAAGATTTATTTAAATCTTTAATTAGGAAAATAATTAGGGAGAGATTTTAGGATCAATTATTATCTCATTCCTTATTTGACTAACAACATATTTCTTTAATTAAATGAGATAAGAGAGAGAAGGTTGACTTACATGATAATTTATTTTTATAATTTTTTATTAAATCTTTTTCACCTTAATTAGGGTGCCTACTTTGTTAAATAGAAAACAAAAGGTACCTACTTTATACTCAATGTTACGTAAAGTACTTACTTAACCAATTCACTCAAATAGGATCGAGTAGGTGGACAACTTTATTTCCCATCTATATAACATACTAAAACACAACGGATTCCATTTTGCTCACCCCCATTTGTGAGGGGTGATATCACCCACCAATCAAAAAGAGGTATCCACATTTTAGATTGTTTTTTAATTACCTTATTATTTTTATTTTAATTTAAGTTAACTCAAACTCATAAAGATACTTATTTTTGATTGGTGGGTGATATTTGAGGGTGAGCAAATTTGGATCCAAACACAACCCACTTAGTCCACATGTTAATCACTAAGGTATGCCACCTAAAACTTTTTTCAATATATTTACATATATGTCACAAGATATTTACAGATTTACCATTCTTTTTATAAAATAAATTCTAAAAAAATTAATAAACAATTAGGAATTCTACCTCATATTTTAAACATCCCACGTAAGAATCTAATTGACTTATTTACAAATTTGTTACAATATACTTATTAAATATTTAAAATAAAAAAAATCATAAAATATTGAAAATAAACCAAATCTTCAAAAGTTTAATAAACAAAATTTTGAAATCTTTCTTATATTTTTTGAACTGTGTGTTAATAGTATAAAAAATATAATTTAGGCACATTTTACAATTTTATTTATTTTCTCCTTATTTTTAATTTTTAAATTTTAATTGTTAAGTTAATTATTGAATTTAATTTTTACTTTAAATTTTATATCATAATTTGTTTTCTTATTTTTAAATTTAATTTTTAAAATTAAATTCGTTTTTAATATTTAATTTCAACTTTTTTAATAAATCTATATATTATACTAAAATAACCCTTATTTTTAAAATCTATTCAATATTTTCTAGATAATTTTTAATTTCAAAATTTGAAATCTTCTTTACACTCAAAATAGTTAAATTTTATCATCTTTCACTTTTTTAAAATTTATATGTTATTTGTAAAATCTATTCAATCTTTTCAAGATATTTTTTATAATAAATAACTAAGTTTTAAATATTATATTGAGGTATAAATATAATACTATAAAAATAATCTTTTTGAATTTTCAATTAAGGGCAATTTTGGTAACTAGGCCTTTTTGAGAAATTAGAGTAGTAACTAGTCTTTTTAATGTTTCAATTAAGTAAATATACCCCAACCTTTTGTAATTATTCTCAAACTCAACACACTCTTCTCTCAAGGGGTACATTTACTAAACACAAAACTAGAAAAAGCATAGTAAACCAAATTGTTTCAATTAATTTTAATTATTTTCTTTCATTTTATAATTTTTTTAATTTAATCCTCACAACATGATGTTAGTTGTAGCAGTTAATAAAAAAAAATGGCTAAGTTTGGATAAAAAGTTTTTTCTTAGTCTTAAATTTTTTTTATAGATTAATCTCAAATACATAATATTAAAATTAAAATACTTTTTTACTTAGACAAAACCCGCTCAAGGTGCGGGCTCTAAACTAGTTACCACTAAAGTAACATAACCTAACATTTGGCTCATGGGTAACCCTTATAGGCTATATGTTGGTATTACTAGAATAATAGGGTTCAGTTTGTAATATAGACATACATAGCAACAAACTTCTAACAACCCTACAACATATATATACCCATGTATCTTCATCTATTCGAATATATGAGTTTTGTGTTCATTCTATTCTACCTTTTATCATGGTATCAGAGCTACGGATTTCATATTTATCCCTTTTCCATACATACACATAATGCTCATACAAATATTCATACAAACACACGTTTTATTCCTCTTATTCTCTTTGGTGAATTAACATCTACCATGGAAACTAGAAAAAAGGTCGGATCTGGAAGCTCTACATCAGATCCAAACATAGATCGACTCACCATCAGCAACATGAGCGATCCTTTGTATTTGTCTAATTCTGCCAATCCAGGGATGCAACTTGTTTCAATTCTATTCAATGGCTTCAATTTTGTTTCCTAGAGAAGGAGCATCCGGATGGCACTTGGTGCCAAGCAGAAGCTAGGGTTTATTGATGGTTTATGCTCGAAATCAGCAAATACTGATGAAGAGAAGCTCACCAGATGGATCTGAGCAGATTACATGATCAGGTGCTGGATTCTACATTCTATGAAATCTGATATTGCTGAAATGTTCACCTATGTAGAGTCTTCGAAAGAACTTTGGAATAATATTGTTGAGCGATTTGAGGTTTTAAACGCTCCTCTCGTATACCAAATCCACAAAGAATTAGCTTCTCTAAAACAAGATAATAACTTTGTATCAGTTTATTTTGGAAAATTGAAGAAACTTTGGGATGATTTGCTTTTTGTAGATGTTATTCCATCTTGTACTTGCCATGGTATAGTCCACTGTACTTGTGAGTTGCTTAAGAAAATCACAGAGAGGGAGGCTAAATTGCAGGTTATGCAATTTCTTATGGGACTGAATGAACAGTTTGAGCAGATTCGTAGCACTATTCTGTCATTAGACACATTACCTACAATAAATCGTGTCTTGCACATGTTTATCCAAATTGAAAAGCAGAAGGAGATAACCTGTCATACTCCATCTTCACATGATGCACTGGTTGTTCCCGATCTATCCCTTATAGGCAGGCTGGAGGTAGTAGGAGAGATTTTAAGAAAGAAAAGATGGTCAGGTTATGTACCTATTGTAAGAAGAAAGGTCATTTACGAGAATCTTGCTTCAAGTTGATAGGGATTCTGGAATGGTATAAAAAGTTTAAAACTAAAGATGAAAGGTCTACTAGTGCTAACTCTAACTCTTTTCGTTCTGCTAACCATTTGGAAGTCACTGTTAGTGACAATCCTCTAGATCTCTCAGATTCCCACACATCTAGTACATCCATGGATCCTGCAATGGTAAATGTAGTTTATCAAGAGGTTCTCAAGCTCATGATGGATAAGAAATCTACTGCATCAATTAATTTTACAGGTAATGTTACTCAACCTGTGAGTTCTATAGTTAATGTCTGCACATGGATTGTGGACTCTGGTGCCACAGACCACATTACATTTTGTAAAAAGTATTTCTCCATGTTGCACAAGCTGGATAAACCTATCCTTATTGCTCTCCCTGATGGTTCTGTTAAAGAAGTTTACCATCGAGGCAATGTGATTCTATCTTTAGCTATCACTCTTCATGATGTGCTTTATTTACCATCTTTCAAGCATAATTTGCTTTCTATCACTAAGCTCATTCAGGATCTACCTCTGAAGGTTCTTTTTACTCATAATTCCTGTTTATTTCAGGACCATATCAATGATTCCCTCATTGCTACTAGTTATAAGGAAGGAGGTCTCTACAAGCTTTGGTTCCCTAACATTCAGAATTTGACATGTGCAGCTTCCACAGTTAATCGGACATCTAGTGACACTACTTTGTTTCATGACAGACTTGGTCATTTATCTTTATCAAAAATTCATCATGTTGATACTTGCTTGACTTCTAAACTGAATAGTCTACATTGTCAGACTTGTGTTTTGGCCAAACAGCATCATTTGCCTTTTCCAATTAGCAAATCTCATGCTTAGTCTGCCTTTCATTAATCCATGTGGATATATGGGGACCATATCATACACTTGCTATTTGTGGTGCTCGTTATTTTCTTAAAATAATTTATGATTATACACGTCGTACCTGGACCTTTTTAATGGCTAACAAGCATCAGGTCTTCAAATTGCTTGCTCGTTTTCTGAATAATGTGCAAACACAATTTCATACCAAAGTGCAGATTGTTAGATCTGATAATGGTTCTGAGTTTCTACAGTCTCAACTTCAAGAGTTTTTTCATGCCTCAGGCATTATTCATCACATGTCCACTCCTTATGCACCACAACAGAATGAAAGAGTGGAAAGGAAACATCGTCATTTACTTGAAACTGCTCGTGCTCTCAGACTCCATGCCAATTTACCACTTCATTTCTGGGGAGAGTGCATTTTGACGGCTACTTACCTTATTAATTTAATGCCGTCTCAGGTGTTAGCATGGAAATCTCCTTTTGAGCTCTTGCATCACACTAAACCATCCTATAACCATCTGCGGGTTATTGGCTGCCTCTGCTTCAGTCTTTTACCCAAGCGAGACAAATTTGGCCCGGTTTCTACTCCCTACATATTGCTTGGTTATCCACCTGATCAAAAGTCCTATAAGCTCTTCAATTTACAGACCCAAACAACTGTCGTTAGTTGCCATGTTATATTTCATGAGCACATATTTCCTTTTAAACTTACACCCAATTCTACCATTGCTCCTACTTCTTTACCTTCCCTTTCCTTAGTCTCTCCAGCTCTAGATGAGGATCACATTCCTCCATCTAACCCAGTCTCATCTCCTATACCTCCATCTAACCCAGTCTCATCTCCTATACCTCCATCTCCCGTTTCTCCTGTCCCTATCTCATTTACTGATCCTATACTTGTTCCTTTAACCTCTCCTCTTTCTACTTCTACATCCTCTCCTTTAATTATTTATTCCCCGCCATTAATTATTTCTTCACCTACTCCTTTACCATCTACTTGTCCTACTCGCATTATTACTCGACCTTCTTATCTTCAGGATTATGCTTGTAATGATATGGCCTCTGTTGCTCACTTTGATCTATCTCCCAATACTCTAGACTTTGTCCATGCTTTCTGCAATGTCATTAACTCCTTTGAACCTTCTTCTTATTCTCATGCTAAGGACTCCCCTCCCTAGATTACTGCAATGAATTCTGAAATTGCAGCCCTTCAACACAATGATACTTGGGATATTTTACCACTTCCTCCTGGCAAAACTGCAATTGGTTCCAAATGGGTTTTTAAGCTGAAATACAAAGCAGCTGGAACCATAGAAAGACATAAGGCTCGTTTGGTTGCCAAAGGCTACAACCAAATCAAAGATAAGGATTACAAGCATACTTTTTCTCCAGTTGCTAAATTTGCTACCATTCGTGCCATTCTTGCTTTGGTTGTAGCTAAATATTGGCCCCTTCATCAACTTGACATCAATAATGCCTTTCTTCATGGGTCTCTTGATGAAGAAGTTTTTATGCTACCTCCCTAGGGTTACACCAAGGTCCCTCCAAGTTATGTGTGTCGCCTAAAGAAGTCACTTTATGGACTAAAGCAAGCTAGCCGTCAATTGAATATTGAAATCACCATGCACCTTCTTCATCTCAACTTTGTCCAATCTCGCCAGGATTACTCATTATTTGTGAAACACTCTTCTCGTGGTATTACCATTGCCTTGATTTATGTCGATGATGTTCTTCTTACTGGGAGTATTCTTTCTAAAATTGCATCTTTAAAGCAGTCTCTTGACACTGCTTTTACCATTAAAGACCTTGGTGTTGCTCGTTTTTTCTAGGGATGGAAATTACTCGAGATCAATCTGGTATTCTCATCAACCAGAGAAAATATATACATGATACTCTGCATGACAGTCAAATGCTTACCTGCAAGGTCACCAGTTTTCCAATGCAGCGCAATATTCATCTATCTCTTGACTCTGGTGATCCCTTGCCTGATCCAGAGGTCTACAGACGTCTTATAGGTCGTCTTCTTTACCTCTCTCTTACCAGGCCTGATATAGCTTACATTGTTCAGCAATTGAGTCAGTTTCTTGCTTGTCCTCGCCTTCCTCATTGGCATGTTGCCACATATTTGTTACGCTATCTCAGAGGGACATTAGATTATGCTCTCGCATACCCCATTTAGTCTCACTTATCTCTTGTTGCTTATAGTGATGCCGACTGGGGCTCTTGCCCATTTTTTTATCGTTCCATCACTGGTTATTGTCTTCTTCTTGGCAACTCTCTTGTTTCATGGAAAACAAAAAAACAAAAGACTGTCAGTAAGTCCTCTGCTGAGAGTGAGTATAGAGCAATGTCAATGACTACTAGCAAGGTTATATGGCTTGATGGTCTCCTTCTTGATCTTCATATATCTTTGCCACGCCCATTTGCTTTGTACTGTGACAACAAAGCAGCTTAGCATTTGACTGCCAACCCTGTTTTTCATGAACGCACCAAACACCTCCGGATTGATTGCCACTTTGTTCGGGATGAAGTTCAAAGGGGATTCATCAAAACAGAGCATGTCCCGTCTAACCTTCCGCTGGCTAATATATTCACCAAAGCTTTAGGGGAGCATCAACACACTTTTCTTACACGCAAGCTTGGTCTTCTTCGTCCAGCCCAGCTTGAAGGGGGGTATAGGCTATATGTTGGTATTACTAGAATAATAGGGTTCAGTTTGTAATATAAACATATATAGAAACAAACTTCTAACAATCCTACAACCTATATATATCCATGTATCTTCATCTATTCGAATATATGAGTTTTATGTTCATTATATTCTACCTTTTATCAACCCTAACCACGATGCCCCAAAGTTGACCTTATCCTCTGAACGAGAAGGACTCACAACCCATCTATCGAAATAATTAAGGGTTATAATTTGTACAAATTGATTGACACTAATTATATATTTGAACAATAATTTAGTAAACAATTCAGCATATAAATTAACATTTGAACAATAATTGAATTCTACAAAGTTTATATTTGAATAATTGTTATTATATTTAATAGGTTGTGATTCTTCCTACTTTTGACCGTAATACCCTTTCCACTTTATTTATATATACTAGTTGAGATGCACGTTTTGCATGCGGGTGTAACCAAAAAGTGCAATAGTGCTAATAGATCATTTGTTTAAGATATGGACTTATTGTTAGATGAGACCTTCTCAACCTTTACAAACAAAAAAACATAACATTTGCTGATTTGAAAATCTTCTCTAACAAGAAAATATGTGCAAACAACTCTCAACCTCCATTGTTTTGGACACTTCAAACGTGGTTGTGTTTCATGTTGTACTTGACGAACCAAAGTTGTGCCGAAGCCGTTCAACCTGTTTAGGATTTTCGGGTGCAAAGAGGATTAAATGTATGTTTATTTTATATTTGAAAAGCAATGGAATTGTGTTGATTGATGCTCACCAACAAGACCAAATAAGACACATTATACTGCAGCAAAGATAGAAAAAGGTATAAAAGCAAACAATGCTCCAAAATTTCCTAACATTGAAAAGAACATGAGAAGGAGGAGGCGCTGCTTGTAAGCCGAGTTGTTACTTTGTAAGGTGGAGTACAACCAAGTTATTGAATATAAACTTTTGTTGAATAACACAACAAATTAGATTCATATAAGCTAAATTCAGTTGAAAGTATGAAGTGATAAGGCTGAGAGTATTCATACATGATACATTATTGTTCATAGTAGAATTAGATGATATGATGTTCATCTCAAACTATACATATGAGCATTCTAGTACACCGGTGTTGTGAATATCCCATGATATATATAGTCTATTGGATGAAGGATTCATTACCCTTTGCCAACGGTAAATGAGTCGCGACTAGTGCAAATATTTCATCTGTAGGATCCAACTTCACCGGCTTCAAAAGCATTATTACTTCATCTGTAAATTTTCTTGCAAATACAAAATAAGAAATTCGGTTGTAACTATAATAGAAGGGCATACATGTTTTATAAAGGATTTATTTACACATAACATGTTTAGGGGATTCATGACAAACTTCACGCACCCAGTCCTCAGGAAGAGTAAACTGAACAATTCTGATGCAAAGCCTAGCGCCGAAAAAAATAATATAACAAAATTTAAAATTATCCATGAGCAAAATAGTGACACAGAAAGAGAGTCATCCTACGCAATCGCGTTCCCTTACTATACCACCTTTGAGATTGCTATCATAGTTTTATAGTTTAGACAAAAGCAAAAAGAAATGTGTACTTGAGAAAGGCCAACAAATAAGATGATCATGCGAAGGCCAATTTCAACACATTGATCAGTAGTTCAGAAAACATCTTCTTACTTCCCTTCTCTCATCCATTTCATGAAACATTTCATAAGCATCAGACAAACAAATCTACATCCGTATGTATTTCCATGAGCTAATCGTGTGTAAAGAAACTATGAACCCATTCATAATTTCATTATTTTATGTATCATCACCTCATAAAGGGGCTAAAAAAGTGGACAGAGAATAAAGAAATTGTCGTAAACCATTTCATACACTCCGATCTCTATCATCGTCTCTATGTACTATGTACTAGCGTAGAAGACCGAACGAAGAAACCTCCAGCTCTCAAGATTCTGTTGAGTTCCATTAAATGTGCAACGACTTCGGATAGACATCAACTATAAATAGTGACTATCTCAATTAGTTGATTATAGCATAGAAAGAAAATCAAGACAAAAAGGAAATTGGAGCTTTTGAAAATTGTTATAATAAGACAATAAATCTAGGTATATTGATACGATGGGCCAAGGATCGAGCGAGACGAGCTCTTCGTGGGCCGAAGGCCCAGGAAGAATAGCTTTGTCTTCTTTTTCGTTATAAATAGGTGTAGGGTTGTATCTATTTCGTTATAAATAGATAGGTTTAGGGTTGTATTCTTTTATCCACGAAAGCATATTGAAAACCATAGCTGCAAGTTTTGTGCAGCAAAACCACAAAACGTTTTGTCTTCTCTCTATTCCCTAAGTGACTCGTTGAAAATCACAACAACTGGTATCAGAGCAAGGATGTTGATGGGTTCCGTTGCAAAATTTGAGGTTCCGCAGTTCAACGGAATTGGCAACTTCAGTCTTTGGCAGGGACGAGTTAAGGATCTGCTAACGCAGCAGGGGATGTCGAAGGCGTTATAGGAGACAAAACCCGAGTCGTTGAAAGACGACGAATGGGAGGAGATGCAGGAGAAGGCAACGTCGATCATTCGGCTTTGTGTTGGCAGATGAGGTAATATACCACGTTATTGATCTCAAATCTTGTCAAGCAATTTGGACTCAATTGGGGAAACGGTATATGTCAAAATCTTTGTCTAGCAAATTGTATCTCAAACAGAGATTGTATGGGTTGAAAATGGTGGAAGGTTCTGACTTGGTGAAACACGTGAATATTTTCAATCAAATTATTGGGGATTTGGCTCGGGTGGATGTAAAACTTGAAGATGAAGATAAAGCTATGATCTTGCTGTGTTCTCTACCCTCTTCATATGAGAATCTAGTGATGACGTTGACGTGTGAGAAAGACGAGATAAGTCTTGATACGGTGTCAACAGCGTTGCTTTCACAAGCCGAACGACAACAACATACCAGTGAGAGTTCTCAAAGCGAAGGGTTGTATGTTAGAGACAACCAGGATAGAAGGAGGACGAAAGAGAAGCAAGAAGAAAGCAACAAGCAATCCAGGTCTAAGTCCAAGGGTAAAAAAGACAGTAACTTGTTACTTTTGCAAGGAGGGTCACTTTAAATGTGATTGTCCTGCTAGGAAGAAGAAGTGCGAAGATAAGAAGTCGGAGGAATCTCCAAAATCAGCAAACGTGGTACAGAAAGATGACTCGGACGGTACAGATTCTGATATATTCTTTGTGATGTCAGGCAACTACTCAGATGTATAGAACATGCATACGGGATGTTTGTTTCACATGACTCCGAATAGAGGTTGGTTTGAGAAGTACAAGTTTGGAACTTTTGGCTCCGCCCGATTAGGAGATAACAAGGCTTGTGATATTGTTGGCATTGGGTAGATAAAGGTGAAAATGCACGATGGTGTGATCCAAGCATTGACTGACGTGCGTTACATTCCAGTTCTAAAGAAAAAATCTGAATTCCTTGGGGACTTTGCATGTGAAAGGGTTCTGTTTCAAAACAGAAATGGAATGTGTAAAGGTGAGAAAGGGGGCAATGATAGTTATGAAAGGGTAGATTACATCTGGTAATATCTACCGGTTGGTAGGGAGTACCGTTGCAGGTGGAGTTGAAACCGTGGTTTTTGAATTAGATTGCACAACTCTGTGGCATATGCTCCTAGGTCACATTGGCGAAAAGGGGATGATTGAGCTTCACAAGAGAGGCCTCCTGGATGGTGTGAAGAGTTGTAAGATCGACTTCTGCATGTTTTTTGTGATGGGAAAACAATCCAAGGTGTCTTTTAAGACAGCTCAGCACAACACAAGTGGAATTCTTGATTATGTGCATTCTGATGTGTGGGGACCAACTCAGGTGTCATCACTAGGAGCATCTAGGTATTATGTCACTTTCATTGATGATTATTCAAGAAAGGTCTGGGTGTATTTTCTAAAGCACAAATTTGAGGTCTTCGGCAAGTTCAAGCTATGGAAGGCAGAAGTGGAAAATCAGATAGGGAGGAAAGTGAAGTATTTGAGATCTGATAATGGGACAAAGTACACGGATTCTCAACTTTAGAGTTTTTACAGTGAGCATGGCATTCAGAGGCATTATACAGTGCGGAAGACACCACAACAGAATGGTGTTTCTGAGAGGATGAATCGTTCCATTGCAGAAAAAGCGCGGTGTCTTAGATTGAATGCAGGGCTTCCAAAGCAATTTTGGGCAGAGGTAGTGAGTATGGCGGTCTATTTGTTAAATAGATCACCCTGGACTTCTCGTGACGGGAAGGTTTCGGAGGAGGTATGGACTGGTTCTGATTTCAGACTTATCAAATTTGAAGATTTTTAGAAGTCCGGCATATATGTTGATTATAAGTGATGAGCGAACAAAGCTAGATGCAAAGTCTAAAAAGTGCATATTTTTAGGTTATGAGAAAAGTGTGAAGGGTTTCAAGTTTTGGGATCTTGTTGAAAACAAACGGATGATCAGTCGAGATGTTGTATTTGATGAGCAGACAATGCTTCTACATGCCAAGGAAGTTGAGAAACCTGCAGTTACAAAGACTGAATCTAGATCAGCAATAGAGGCGGAGCTTTCAGATTCTAGCACACCTACACCAGCACGTGATGAGCATGATGTAGATCAACAGCAGGTAGAGAGTCTTGTTTCTGTCAGAAGCAAAGGCATCACAAGGGGCCCCGTTAGATATGGTTTTGAGGAGATGGATAATTATGCTCTAGTCATTGGCGGAGATGATCCATCAAACTTTCGAGAGGCTATTCATAGTCTGGAGAAAGAAGGATGGGTAGGTGTTATGGCTGAGGAGATGGAATCTTTTCATAAGAACAGGAGGTGGGAGTTGGGTCCTCTTCCAACAGGATATGGTTTTTACAATATAATGATCTCAAATGGCTGCAACATCAATGAATGCGACAAATGCATCTATATCAAGACTACTCCTACAGGATATGTCTTGTTGTGTTTGTATGTCGATGATATGCTTTTCATTGGAAGCAACAAAGACATGATCAACCGAACTAAGAACTTATTTAGGGGTCAGTTTGACATGAAGGATATGAGATTAGCGGATGTTATTCTAGGGATTAATATCACTAGACACTCCGAAAGAATTATCATGTCCCAAGCTCATTATGATGAAAGATACTTGAGAGGTTTAAGAACTACTCAAGTGGAACCGCAAAGAGTCTTGTGGCTCCTCAACTCCACCTGACCAAAAATGTGGGGACTCAGTGTCACAACTGGAGTATGCACGTGTAGTTGAGAGTCTTATGTACTTAACCAATTGCACACGCCTTGACTTGGCGCACTCAGTCATGTACTAAGTTTCTATACAAGTAATCCAGGACATAAACACTGGAAAGGGATAACTAGAGTATTGAACTATCTACGTTATACTCAAAGTTATGGGTTGCGCTATGATAACCATCTTACGTTTCTAGAAGGATACATTGACGCAAACTGGATATCCGACTCTAGAATCTCAAAATCCACAAGTGGATATGTGTTTACACTTGGTGGTGCATCAGTGTCTTGGAAATCTTCCAAACAAACGTTATTGGCTAGATCCACAATGGAATATGAGTTCATTGCGTTAGACAAAGCAACAGAAGAAGCTGGGCTTCAGAACTTTTTGGAAGATATTCCGATGTGGGGAAAGACAGTGCCAGCATTATGTGTACACAGTAATAGTCAATCGGCTATAGCTCGGGCACTGAGCGTTTATACATTGGAAATTCACGTCATATAAGACGACGACATAAGTCCATTAGAAAAATGATCTCAACAGGTATAGTCTCAATAGACTATATCAAATCAGCTAACAACCTAGCGGATCCATTTACTAAGGGTTTGCCAAGAGATCAAGTTTTAAAATCATCAAGAAGAATGGGTTTATAGCCTATTACGAAAGAGGATGCTTGAAGGACAACCCCACATGCGTGACTGGAGATCCTATGACGTAGTTTCAAGGGGAAAACCTAACGAAGCTGGATCGAGTAGAGCATTGTCTCTACCTAGTTCCTAAGGATGATAAATAGAGCAAATTGTATGAGTTAAGGGATAAGCTTGGCTTTTAATGATTCCATCGCCTTGAAACAAAGGGGGAGTATGAAAGATACTCTTTATGGTCAATCACCTTGTGAGTGTGACATAGGGCCGTGTCTAGAAGAATAAGGTGAGGCTGAATACTCCAAATTCACTCATGAATAAACCAGGGATGTTCAAGGCCAAAATGAACACAACTAGAGAACAAAACGTGCTACGAGAAAAATTAAATTATGTGATAATTGTTGTCTCGATCGGTTTACATAAAAGCCCGGGTGGTTCAAGACATCATGGTCACTACTTGGTCGAGTAAATTTGACAGTTATTCACTATGGACGGTCCAAGCTTGAAACATGGCACCAATCTAGATGCAGTGATTTTTTGTCTGTACTCTCGAGGATTCTGCTTGCTTTTTACAAAACAGGAGAAGTATATGTTTAGAATCATTTCAATTCATGTGGAGGATTTTTGAAACTAAATTAATAAAAGTATGAATAAAACATGTTTTAACACATGTGTGCGCCGGGCACTTTTCCAAGCACATTTCCGGTGGGCTCCGGCCATTGTCAACAATAGAAAGTGGGAGTGTTGGCTTCGTCTCTGCGAGCTCTTGCTCGTGGTATATTCATACGTTAAATTTGAGTTCTGTTTGAATGAGAAATGGAGGCCCGAAGTTTGTTGCATGATAGGCAATAACTTGGGAAAAATAATCCAAAATGGGAGCTTCCCACATGGATTATATGGAGGGAGAAACAATGGGATATATAGGGCAAGTATACTCTAAGGCATGTGGCCTTGGGTCACTACCCATTTTCAATGGGGGAACGGCGTAGGCAAACCACCACACACGCGCGTCAAGCCGAGCTCGAGCCCGTGGTCGTGGTTGTGACAAGACGGGAGGACCTAATTATAATTTAGGATGGCCACCTATATTATTTTTGGGCCGACCCAACTCAAAGTCCAACAATCCAAATGAGGAAGGCCTTGATCCAGACTCATTTGTGCAACGGATCAGATCTGCAAGCCCATCGGATCAGTCAAACAACCCAATTTAACAGATCCGAAAATAATGGGTTGTTGGGCAGTTTGTTGACTCCGAAATTGGGGGTGCAGTTGGGCAGCTAGTTGACTCCAATAAACGGGGCATTTTTTGTGGTTCGGAATTGCCTCCATTTTTGCTTCTATAAATAGAGAGCTCATTCTCCTGATTTCAACACACTAACATCAATCTTCTCCTCCTCTCCCCAGCTTGTGAGCTATATCCTCTCTCGAGAGTGCAACGTACTACATTGATTCGTAGGCTTCCGGTTCTATTATGAAGAACGAATTTGAACAACAGTTGTATCCTGGGATTCTTAAACACCGGTAACCGTCATAATACAGGGTGTTTTTAGAATTAAGGAAAGAGATTCTGATCTCAACTCTGCTCCAAGTACGCACTTAAGGTGGTACAAATTCTGACTCTTAAATGTTGTTATGCTAACAGTTTAACTAACGGTTTACAGGTCCCTACATTTTGTAACTCTAATTATATAGTCCTATCATCCTATATTTTCATACTTTCATTCCATATTATCATCTTCTTATCCATCCATTATCATTCCATCAAACTCACGTTCTTCGTGTTCTAGTTTTTACAAATCTTGGCCTTACCATACAAATCTCGCTAGAGATTTGCACCGAGATTTGTTTCTATTGTCAGTTTCATAGACTTCAATCTAGATCGGAAAACTGCAACATCAACCCCACATCAATATACACGGCTCAACCTCAAAGGTTCATCAACATTGTGACTCCTGACTGTGTCTACAAGTGGTGTAAAACAATCTATGTATTAAAACAAGCTCCCCGGGCTTGGTACAATAAGTCTTTCTTCTTCGAATTGGGTTCATCAGTTCTATTACAAATGTTTCTCTCTTTCTTTACTCCCAAGGACCTAATGTTTTGTACTTGTTGGTCCATGTTGATGATATAATCCTAATTGGAAGCTCCAATCCATTAATGGACCCGTTGGTTTACACGTTAGCATCCAGATTCTCGCTAAAGGATTTGGGATCACTGTCTTACTTCTTAGGGGTAGAGGTTCTTCCCATGAATGGTGGGTGAGATCTTTTTGTCTCAAAGAAAATACATTCAGGATATACTTTGTAAGGTTGGAATGGACTCATCAAAACCTGTTAGTACTCTAATTTCTACAATAGATGCTCTTGTGAAGAGTTCGGGAACACCAATTACATGCCTGACTGATTATCGAACCATTGTTGGCAGCTTGCAATAACTAGGTCTTATCACCCAGAAGTTGGTTTCATAGTGAAAAATTGTCTCAGTATATGCAATCACCAACCTCAACTCATTGGATGGCTTGTAGCGCCTTCTTCGATACCTTAGTTGCACTTTGCATCTTGGAATTCCTATCACTTGTATGTCATCTTTTGTTCTTTATGATTTTTCTGACGCAAACTAGGATGGGGATAAAGACGACTTCATCTCTACATCGGGCTAAATTATTTTACTTGGGAGCACTGCTACTTTTTGAAGCTATCGTAAGCAACGCTCGGTTACAAGGTTCTCAACTGAAGCTGAGTACAAGGCCACAACTGATACAATTTCGAAGCTCCTCTGGGTCACTCAACTACTAGGCGAAGTCCAAGCTTCGATTTCCACCAAACCATTTATTTAATATGATAATTTGGGTGCAACCAGCTTGAGTGTCAATCCCGTCTTCCACTTTCGGATGAAACACATTACTTTGGCTTACCATTTCATTCGGCAACATGTTCAACATGTCACACTGCGTATGAGCCATGCTTCCACATATGACCAATTCGTTGATATTCTAACCACTCCATTGCTTCGGCCAAGATTCCACACACTGCTGACAAAGTTGAGACTTCATCATCATTTAATGATATTTATTTAATATGGCTAATTTGAGGGGAAATATTAACTTTATTAATTGATTAGCATATTTAGTTAATCATCTTGATATGTTGTTAAGATATAGATTAGTATAAATCTAAGAATATCTTCTTCATCTTGTGTTTATATATACTCCACGTCATTCATTTAGTAAGATTATCATTTTATGTACTTGTCTATAACCTAAAGGTATTTAATATGGCTATGCTTGCAAGTTGCAAAACAAGGGTGTCGATTACAACATGATTCTTCATCTTTAGCCAGTAAAAATCTAAAAGCAAGACTATTATTCCGTTTTCAATCATATGCAATTTTAGGTCAGATTTTTTAATCAAACATTCAAGCAAAAACGGATCTAGATCAATCTCATTCCAAACAAACAAACACGAGATTGGCCTCAAGAGAGACCCGGTGTGCACCGAACTATATAAATCGAAAGAAAAACGCACAACAAATCGACTATACACACAAAATCGAAAGAATAGAAAAACTCCATGAGATTTGTAGGTGAAATCTTCTACACGTTCAATCCCACAATCGTTGTGACTCTCTTCCTCTATTTCTCGATCTTGTCTTCTTCACTTCGATCTATCTCCTTCTCTCGATCTCTTCTTCCATTTGCTTTCTCTTGCATTCGCTCTTCTGTTTGCTTTCTCTGGCGTTCGCGCTCTCTGTTTTACTGAGTATCGGGTTTCTCTCTTTTTCTTTCGTTAGCTTCTGTTGCCCTTACTTCTTTTTTCTGAGTTTTCTCAGCCATTGAGTTTAAAAAACACTTGTGATACCTCTTTTGATGCTCCTTTTTTCTTTTGCATTAGGGCTTAGTTTGCTGGATAAGGAGCCCAAAAAAAATACCCTTGGCCCACTTGAATGCTGGCCCACTTGAGACAAAAGTTGCTACTTTTGATTCAACTCTCCACAGCAATCCGTAAAAACCAGCCAAAACAAGAGTATAAATTCCAGAAATAACATAAGTCACCCAAAAAATACAATAGCTTTACAAAAGAAACTCAAACTTACAAAAATATTTACAAAATAGAATTAAGGTCTCAATAACTGCCCTCTTAATTCTAATTTTTAAACCGACACACAACAAACGAAAAGACCACCTAAATGCACACACGGAAATCCGTCATCGACCCCCCCCCAAACCACTCTTCTAGTGCTTTGGAAGACTACCCACGATCCCACATCTGGAAGTGTACCTGCAACTCGAAACACGATTAGTATCATTTACAAAATCAACAGGCACATCACAAGTATTTATCACTTTAGACTTATCACAAGTCTTTGTACACTTCTTAAAGTGTCCTCTCAATTCTAACCTATTTAGCATACCACATAAAGACATTTTCCTATTTCTCTTAGGCTCAACATACTCAATATAATTATCACACATAAATTTCTCATCCAAATCATGCTTTATAATGATAGATTTCAAATTCACATCACTATCATATGTCAAAGTATCACATATAGGCATATCACTAGACTTAGAGTTAAGAGAACTTACTTCCTCCTTTAATTGGTGAGTATGTAGCTTACTTTTGATGCCTAAATGTCCTCCTTCCAATGCTGCAGAATTCCATCTTGATTTTCAGCCACCCTAGACTGGTTTAGTGAGCCTTTTTGTGACTCTAATTTCTGCTGGCATGGGTTGTGACTGTTGTCACTCAATCATTCCACCAATTTCCCTTGAAATGGGTTGTTCTTCACCATTTATGCACCACTTTTGAGCCTTACAACAACAACAATTTTGGGCTATTTTGCTCTAATTTTGTGATATCTTGTCTAGGAATCTCAACTAAAACTATCAATTCACCATTTATTTTTGTTTTAGAGGGTTTTGGATGATTATTAGTCACCACAATCATAGAAGAATCAATCAAAGGGGAAGCTAAAACATGGTACATACCACCTTTCATAATACTATGTATAAGAGTTTTGTCATTTTTAATGACATCTCTTATACCATGATGTGATCTAATTCTACAGTTTTACTCATCCAAAATATATTCAGAAATCAGATTTCTTCTAGGATTAGGCATCCACCTAACCTTTTGAAGAACCCTTACCCTTCCATCATGCATTTTCAAAGGCACATTTCAGTACCTCTAACATCCAAACATGTTTTATCACCTAGCATGACACTATTACCATCAAATTCATGTAAAGACTCAAACAAAAATTTATGAGGTGTAGCATGCAAAGAACATCCAGAATCCATAATCCAAGAATTGGAATCACATATGGATACAAGCATAAGCAACTCAATAGGGTAATTCATATCAGATTCCAAAATAGTAGAAACTTCATGCTCATTTTTATGCATATCACCAGCTTTCTTTTTCTTACAATCTCTTATGAAATGGTCAATCTTATCACAATAAAAGCACTTCTTATTATTCCCATTAGATTGTCTTTTCGTTTTATTAGCTTTAGAGTCTCCATCAACATGCATAATAGAATTAGTTTTATTTTCAACATAATTCTCAGATTTAGCATGCTTAAACACCTTAAAGATCTCATTCTTCTCAATAATAGATTCCATGATTTTATTCTTAGACAATTCATCTCTACCAAATTGAATCACATCTTCAAATCCATCAAATTCAGCAAGTAAAGAATTCAAAAGAATCACAACTTGATGAGAATCAACAATTTTATCACCACATCTTTCAAGGTCTTGAGTCATTTTCAAAAATTTATCAAGATTAGCATGTAATGACAAGAAAACATCTATTTTAAACGTAAATAAATGACATAACAAGAAAATACGACTAGGCATGGATTTAGTAAGATATAATTGTTCTAAAATTTTCCATAAAAGTTTAGAGTTAGTAATACTTACAACCTGACGAGCTACCTCATCAGAAAGCCGAATCATTATTTCCGAATGTGCTTGTTCATCTAGTTCCTTTTTTTCATCCTCCTTAAGTGTTCTCGGGAACTCTCCTTTCACATCTTTCCAACACGTCTCTTTGATCAACTCAGCTTTCATTTTGACTTGCCACTTTGTAAAGTCTGTTGAGGCATCAAATGGCTTAACCAAATTGCTATTTCGTGCCATCAAAAATTTTTCGCAGATTAGTTTTTATCAAAATAAACGAGATTGTCAAAAAAACTCATCCCTAATAGCATACACCAACAAACGCTGGAAAACGAATCCAGAAATTAAACCATACTCTTATATGACATATGTAGCGGAAGCAAGAACATATCAATAAAAGCAACAAATCCGAACAATATATTCACTGGACCAACAAATCCGAAAAAAAGACCAACAAATCTGAAAAATAATCCAACAAATCCGAAAAAATAATCCAGCAGATCCAAAAAGAAAAAACGCAACAGATCTACAAGATCCAAACAAGAAACAAGGCTCTGATACCAAATTGTTATTCCGTTTTCAATCATATATTTTAGGTCAAATTTTTGAATCAAACACACAAGTAAGAACAGATCTAGATTGATCTCGTTCTAAAGTAAACAAACACGAGATTGACCTCAAGAGAGACCCGGTGTGCACCGAAATATATATAAATTGAAAGAAAATTGCACAACAAATCGACTGTACACACAAAATCGAAAGAATAGAAAAACGCCCTGAGATTTGTAGGTGAAATCTTCTTCACGTTCAACCCGCAGTCGTTGTGACTCTCTTTCTCTATTTCTCGATCTTGTCTTCGATCTTGTCTTCTTCACTTCGATCTATATCCTTCTCTCTCGATCTCTTCTTCCGTTTGCTTTCTCTCGCGTCCGCTCTTCTATTTGCTTTCTTTGGCGTTCGCGCTCTCTGTTTTACTGAGCATCGGGTTTCTCTCTTTTTCTTTCGTTAGCTTCTGTTGCCCTTACTTCTTTTTCTGAGTTTTCTCAGCCATTGAGTTTAAAAAACACTTGTGATACCTCTTTTGTTGCTCCTTTTTTCTTTTGCATTAGGGCTTAGTTTGCTGGATAAGGAGCCCAAAAAAAATATCATTGGCCCACTTGATGAAAAAGAGAAGAAGGGCCCACTTGAATACTGACCCACTTGAATTGTCCACTTGAGACAAAAGCTGCTACTTTTGATTCAACTCTCCACAACAGTCTGTAAAAACCATCCAAAACAAGAGTACAAATTCACCAATACTCACTTGGTCTAGTGGTTGTGTTCAAGAACACTTAGAAAAAATATTTACAAAATAGAATTAAAAAGTTTCAACAAAGGCAAAACTGATCGAACTGGGAGCTACGTTAAACCCTTCATAAAAAAAATAAAAAAGAGTACAAATTCCACAAATAACATAAGTCACCCAAACAAAAATAGCTTTACAAAAGAAACTCAAACTTACAAAAATATTTACAAAATAGAATTAAAAGGTCTCAACAAATGCATTACAAGAAGGATGATTTTATGGATTTTTTTTGGATGGATTCCCAGTTAAAAAGTGTCTATTGATATAGATGCAAATCTAAATTTACGAGTTTTGGATTTGATAACAAATGAAGGAGGATGGAATGAGGAGATGATGAGAAGTTGGCTTGAAGATACCTCTTAAGCTATGATGCACGGACACTTCTAGAAGGCGGCGTGTCCCGTGTCCTGCCGTGTCGGAAACAGGAAAACAACCGGACACGGCTCAGACATGGTAAAATATGACCGGATACGGTCAAGACATGTTTCCAAGGTAGGACACGTCTAGGACACGGTGAAGACGCGGATTGTGTCCGGTCAAGACATGATCAACGAAATAAAAACTTATATACCGTAATATTTTTTCTTCTTTCCCATTTTTTCCGACTAAACCTAGCTCCACATGACCACTTGCGAGATTGTGGTTGTCGGAAGTAGGACACCGATCTTCTTCTCCGGCTCTAATGTTGAAATGTTGTTCCGCCGGCCGACTCTTCTCTCCATTTTTCTTATGATTTTATAAATTAATTTTGAATCTTTGATTATTAATTTATTTTGTAATTTTATTGGTTGAATGTTGACTATGTTATTCTAATTCTTTCAATTTTTATAATTCACAAATATTTATTATTATTTTCCTTTGTTGATCATGTTGTTCGGTTATTGTTGATTTGCAAATGAATGATTCATTCTTCAATTTTGGTACTAAGTATGATTATTTCCGATTATAAAACTAAATATGTTTATTTCTATGTTTTGTAAGACTGAAAATGTTTGTTTCTAAACTTTTGTTTCGATTATTTTATCATCGTGTTAATATTTTTATCAACTCATATATCATTGATTTTTTTTCATATATATGTATCTCATTATGATATAGTAATTCTATATTTCAATATCTTTAAAAATAATATATTAATTATTTTACTTGCCGTGTCCCCGTTTCCTATACTTTTAAGGATTGCCGCTTTTCCGTTTATCGCCGTGTCCGTTTCCCATATCCGTGTCCGTGTTCGTGCATCATAGCGTTTAAGTTGTAGGAGACTGCAGGACCTGCGTATGTGGTGGACCTGGTTGTCTGATCTTCGTGAGAGGTTTGGGCTTAGCCCATCAGTTAAAAAGGCCAAGATGGGCCCGGTTCCACGCTGATCAGAATAAGGTCGATTATTCCAACATTGAAACTCTCATTCTCCGGCTGCGCTCTCTCCTCCTCGTCCTCAGGTTTCTCCCTCTCTCTCCGATGTAACAATTTAATTTCGATGCTTTCATTTCGCCAGATTTGCGTTTTTCTTACTTGTGTCCTTCATTTTTTCTGTTCGGTTTTCCTTCAATCTTCTGTTTCGATTCGATTATTTTCTCGGCGATCTCTTTTGTATTCTAGTTCTTCGCTTGTGTAGGTGTAGCGTTTGATTTGGCGAAAGCTGTTTGTTTCCATCTTTTTATTCGTAGAATTTACGAGATTGCTCAGGTAATTCATAAACATCGATAGATCTAGTGGAGAATGGCGTTCTTATTTTATTTCAGTCGTATTGTTGACAAAATTAGGAAACCCTAATCGTTCCTTAGCCAAGTTAAATTTCAATCCTGTGCCATCAATATTTTTTCTCTTGGTTTTGAATCTGAGTATATTGATCACAGGATCCGGACAGGAACTTGATTTATCTTTTGCATCTAAATCATGTAGATTGTCGATTCACAAAGGAAATCGACAGCTTTTTACTCAGGTCCATATTGAATAGGACCAATAGGTTTTGTGAGTTGGTTGTAATAATTCTGGGATTAGGTTTGTCATTGTGCTTGCTCCTGTAACTTGTTTTCCCAATATTTTGAGACAAGTTTATATGGAATTTTGCAGATTTACCAATTTGTGAAGGCCGAAGCGAAAGATGGGTAAAGTACCGGTGAGGATGAAGGCAGTGGTGTATGCTCTGTCTCCATTCCAGCAGAAGGTGATGCCTGGGCTATGGAAGGATCTGCCGAACAAACTGACTCACAAGGTCACTGATAACTGGCTCAATGCTACCCTCCTCCTGAGCCCACTTGTCGGTGTCTACAGCTATGTTCAATACTACCAGGAGAGGGAGAAACTCGAACACCGTTATTGAGTAACTTCAAAGTGCCAAGCATGTTTCTTTCCAGATATTTTTTTCACCATCATTTGTTGCTTCTGAGATGACCACACCTCCAAGTTGATTGTGGTTTGTTAGTGGGATTTTTTTGTGTGGCTTTCTGCTGTTTAAGCAGCAAAGTTGAACGGAACAATAAGTCGATGATCACTTGATACAATGATCTTTTCCATGCTTGTTTTGCTAGTGAACAAGAGTTTTGTATGTTAATTTATGTGGGCTTGTATCGCTCCAAAACTGTCTGTTGCCTCTGCCTATGCAGATCCTTCGAATACTATGAAACAACGGCAAGCTAGGGGAAGGTTCGTGCTATTCGTACCACATTAAACATTCTAAACATACTACATCCACGATTATGCATTTGCGGAGCCGTAGTAGAAAAACTAATTTCGTTCTCAAAATAAAGGGAAATTAGCTATGACTACGCACCATGGACACGTAGTAGTGCATATCACCAAGTAGCCGTTGGAAAAAACTTGATATGGATGCGGAGGCTGGGTCTAAGCTACGGATACGCGTGCAGGACACGTAATGCAAAATATTTTATGGCTACGCGTATTGCATGTGTAGTCCTAGCCCAAAGTAGCCGTTAACCATTTACGACTACATGTTGCGGAAGCGTAGTAATGACAAGTAGCCGTTGTTCAGCGGTAATGTAGTCCAAAAACTAGTATATATTTTTATGCATTCGACCGATCTCCGACATACTCAATCCATAAAAACTCACCATCATTCGTTGATTCGTAAGAAAATCTCATTCGAAGATGAAATCCGACGATGGAGAAGCAGAGTATCATTCCGGCGATAGAGAAGAGGAGTTTCACGCCAACGATGGAGATGACGGTATTGATCTCGGTGGTGGTGAAGACGATGTGGAGTGTGACGGACATTTGTTTAATCCTGCGATGTTTAGCAAATACGATCCGTATTTTGTTGTTGAGGTTAGTTTTCCCGCTTCGTTTGTTTTAGCGTAGTTTAGTGTTATGTTTTAATTATTACGATTTTAGTGTTATGATAGTTTAGTGTTAAATGAAGTAATTTAAACAATGGTAGAACATATCATATAGTCGTACTAAATGAAATTTTTTGAATAATTATCGTAGGCTCCCGTTATGCCCGATGATTATGATTATAGTAGTTTGTTTGTTGACTATCGTATATGGACGGATTTGAACTCGTTAATTGTGTGGGTTCTTGAGATAGCCGGAAGTAAAAATATGGTTCTCATCAAACTAAAGTCTTACAAGTCAAAAGAGCATCGTTTTGGGAAGGTGTTATCTGTGTCTGAGAATTATGGAATCCGCAAGAGTGAGGCGACGGACTTGAGAAAACTATGCAAGATGAAGAAGTCCGATTGTAAGTTTGACTTACATGTTGAAGAAGTGCAAAGGGGTGTTTGGGGTGTGAGACAGGTACACGGAATTCACAACCATCCTCTCCCGCAAAAGTTGGTACGTCATGCGTTTGCAGGATGGTTGACGAAGCATCAACTGAAACGGGTCGCCATCTACACCGAGGCAGGAATGCCTCTGAGGGAAATTTTTTGCTTGCTAAAGAGTGATTTCGAAGACCCTGATAAGATGGTCACTTTCAAGAAGTAGGTTTCCAACACTCGGAATAAATTTAGGTTGGAAGCGATGAGAGATTGAACGGTAATCCAAGAAGCGCTGAAGTTCTTACAAGAGAAGGATTACTTGTGGGATATTACTATATTAGAATGGAAGTCATTGACGGAGGAGAGGAAGTGAGTGAATTATTCCTAACACACCTTGAATCGAAGCGTTGGGTTGCCATGTTTCCATACGTCATCATCATGGATGCCACATACAAGACGAACATGTTATTGTTTAATCCATTAGTTATTTTAATATGTATAGTCCGTTTAGAACTACAAAGTCTCATTCAAGATATTTTGAAGGTACTACATGTTGTTGCTAGAGATCGTCGGATTAATATCACACAACAGACATTTCCCATTGCGTTCGTATTCATGAACGGAAGACGACGGCTCATTACGAGTGGGCATTGGAACGCACTGCCATACTCTACAACGGAAAGAAGCCTGAAGTGATGATAGTGACGGACCGTGAATTAGGCCTCGTAAAAGCAATGCCTAGAATCTTCGCAAATGCCAAACAAATTCAGTGTGAGTGACACGTTCTTAGAAACATCGAATTAAATAGTTGGTGGAAGTCACAATCGCCATCCATCCAAGCAAAATTCATGAGGGATTGTCATGAGTTGTTTAACTCGACTACTATTGTGGCTTATGAGGCGAGGCTCGCGCATATGAGGAATAGTTGGAGGGACAAGTATCATCTGATGGAGTACCTTGAGAAGACATGGCTGGACAAATACAAGGAAGATATTGTCCATTGTTATAACACCCCGAATCCGTGGGACTCGTGGCGCTATTGGGCTAGGATCTCACAATGGATCTTGACCCTAGCCTGACAATAAGTTCACTAGATCTTACAACAAGACATAGACAGATTAAAACCAAATACATCAAACTGTATAAATATATACAATCAAAAGGTTTACAAAAGACCGTTGAGTACAAAACAACCACATATATCCAAACATGTATAAAACATCCCGTAACCCTCGCATAACCGAGTGTACGGAAGCCCTCGGCGGATCATCCATCTGGCTTACTCTATTGCCCTCATATCCTGCAGAATATCTACAAAACGGTATAAATCGTTAGCTAACAAAAATGAATAAGAATGAAGCAATAACACATATAATCACATCAACACATCATAATATGCAATGCCACACACACAACCTTTTATTAACTTCAATTACGTCATTCCATTACTAATTCCACTTCTTTCGTGCCCCGAAGAGCCTTAAGAACCTCGCCTCTTCCCCCTTTTAACACATGTTTTGCATAGGGATCTACCTCCCCCATGGGTTACTTGCTTCCGAGCACCTTCTCCACTCTCGACGAGCTTTGACAGGTGGTTACATCCCGTTATAATACACTTGAGCCTTTTAAGTACACATATGTGGTCATCCTAGTCCGGTTTAGGTTATAAATGCAACAATCATATGAGCATACACACTACCATCACATACACTCAAATCCACAACTGCTTGCTAAGTAAGTCCTACTTACTTACCTGAAATACTCGTAAACCTGTACCATGTCACAGTTTCCCCTCGAGGATACGATCAACGCCTGCATAAGCAAGGCATACACAATATCAAACACTGCTAAGGTTAGGAGACTTGTCTCCTACACCCTGTAACCACAACCAAACTATAACTCGTATCTAAAACTCGAATCCTCAACGTACACACAAATGCCTAAGGCATATTCCCAACATATATCTCATCAAGCTCATCATGAACCACTCTAGCCTAGATATACTCTAAAGCCAAGGCCAAAGGAAAGGAAAGAAGAAGCATACCAATCTTGGTATATCCTGGACACACACTTGCTAAAGCAGGAAAGCTTTGGGGTGACGACACACCACAGGGGCGGTGACACTTAGCCGCAGGGGTGGCAACACTGGCCTAGCCGCAGGGGTAGCGGCTCCAATCCGCGGGGGCGGTGGAACAGTGGAGGAGTTCTCTGTGGCTTCTCTTTGATCCGTCGCTTGATCCTCTTCACTTCTTCGTTGCCCCAAAGGCAATCAACATACATATATACATACATATAACATCCGAATGGTCCAGGAAGATCAACACAAGCATTGCTTGTGGAATTCCTAAGTTAAGAAGAGGGAAGAAAAAAAAAGAAAAAAGAAGGAATAAGAAGAAGAAACTTATCACAACAGCTCAAGGGAGGGAAGAATATCTCACAACCTCAACCAACAAAACATCACAACTACAACACATTCAACCTCAACATGTCAAACCAAACCAAATCAATCCCACACAAGCTCCACAATATCAACTCTTACAAGATCTCCAAAGAAAAACCAAGGAAGGAGAGGAACAACGTGAGGAAGAGAGAAAGTCTGGAAGGAAATGGGAAACCCTTGTCACAAGGGGAAAGAAGAAGCTTAAGAAGGAAGTAAATGGTAAAGCATGGGTCAAACGGTCAAGGTAAGCGGCTGAGGTCGCCATAGCTGCGGGGGCGGGTCCTCAGTACCGTTGGGGTGGCTCGCCGCACCTGCGGCCAAGTCATGGCGCAGAGGCAGGATTCCTATGAACACTAAGGATATTACATCAGATCCCCTAAAAACAAGTTTTGTCCCGAAACTTGAACAAATCCCAAGTCTTCTCGGACTCATACGCCGAGGTATAAGCACTCTCCCTATCAGAGGCATCACATCTCCGTTCATAAGGTATCAACATATAACATTCTATAATCTCAAAACACACATGGAGGAATCATCTACTCCAACAACACAATCACAACACTATCCTAAGGCATAGAGGAAAACAGTCTCTAGCCAACTCATAACCACTTCACAAGGCATGGAGGAAAACCATCTCCAGCCAAACCGTACTCATAACACAATGACGTGGAGGAAAATTGTCTCCACTCAAACTATGTCCATAAGCAATAACATGGAGGAATAACCATCTCCAGCTAACCCTAATCATATCACAATAGCACGGAGAAAAGAACCATCTCCAGCCATAATCATAGCTCGTGCTAGCAAACAAGATCTAATAAGATCATATGCACACATCACATCTAGCATGAAAACACGTTAAAAATTCATAAGCACATAATCATAACACTCACCAAAATTCATAAGCACATAATCATAACACTCACCTGTAGGATCTACTCGTGGATCCTACATGTTCATCTATCTCGGCATAGAACTCTGGATAGTTCCTCTAGATACTATCCTTTCTCTCTCATGTGGCCTCATCAGGTCCTCGTCTTGACCACTGTATCCTCAACATATGAATGTCCTTCGAACGCAAGTGTCTCACACCTCGCTGTAAGACTACAATCAGGTGCTCAACAAAAGTGTGGTCCGGCTCGACCACCAAGTCATCACAACTGATAATGTGTCTCGGGTCTGGTATGTACTCCCTCAGTTGAGACACGTGAAACACACTGTGAACACCCTCTAACCTCGGAGGCAAAGTTAACTTGTATGTTTCCCTCCAAACTCTGTCCAGAATCTCAAAAGGACCGACATATCGGGGACTAAGCTTCGCCTTTATGCCAAAATGTGTGACGCCACGCGTCGGTGAAACTCTCAGCCATACATGAGCTCCAACTATGAACTCTAGAGGCCGAAGCTTCTTGTTTGCATACGACTTCCGGAGACTCTGTGCAACCAGTATCCTCTCTTTAATCAGCGCTACTCGCGCAATATCATCCTAAATCTGCTGAGGCGCTATACCACTGACACTGCTAGGCTAATCCCAGTATAATAATGTACGACATCTCCGTCCATATAGTGCCTCATATGGGGCCATCCCAATCGATGCATGCCAGCTGTTGTTGTACAAGAACTCAACTAATGGGAGGTGATCTGACCATCCCTATTCCCAGTCCAACACACAAGCTCGTAGCATATCCTCCATCGTATGAATGGTCCTCTCTGACTGATCATCTGTCTGAGGATGAAATGTATTCGTGAAGTGCAAACTCGTCCACAGGGTACTTTGAATCTGCTGCCAGAACCTCAAGGTAAATCATCCATCTCGATCTGAGACGATCATCCTCGGTACACCATGGAGTCTCATGATGACATGAATTATATACTATTATAATCATGCATATTGTAGAGGTTTACCTCGATTTACTTTGCATTTAGAGAGAACTTGTGTACCTTTTATGTTTTATTCAATGATATTTCGGAAATAGAGGTCTACACGAGTTTCGGTTGAATTATAGGTAAATTGAGTAGATTTGGAAGCAAAAGTGGAGCAAGGAGCATCTAAGGTCATTAGGGAAGCTAAAGGAGTCTTAGAGGAATCACAAAGAGCAAAAGAGTTGCGTAAAAGAAGCATAAAGGGAGGAAGGAAACAAGCCAAGAGACGAGCATTATCTGTTGAAGAAAATCGTGCTATTTACTACATAAATCGGACGATTTTTCCCTCTAAAATCGGACGGTTTAGTGTGTAAATCGACTAGTTCGATTTTCTCTATTTTCGGCCCAATGGTAAAGACGACTCAAAGCCCATCACTTTTAGGCTAGAGAAGTGTTTTGCCAAGCAGCCCATTAGCAAGAAACTATAGGTTGGAACCCTAGGAACGAAAACGAGAAGGGCCGCAATGGGAAATCTTTACACGTTAGTGAGAGATTGAAGATTCTTGGAGAAGGATTGAAGCAATATTGTCGGGAAGTCAATCTTGATCATATTTGTGAGATTTCTTTGTTCCATTGAGATCTTTGTTGTTTTTGAACACGACATTGAGTTAATTGAGAGATACATTGATTAGCTTTGAGATTGGTTTATAGATTTGAAAGTTATTGAGTTTTTATTCAAGATTCGGGTTTATTTGAATTATTTCACTCAATCTTAATTTTGATTTGATTTTGAAAATGGTTGGCTAAAACTATTGTGATTGTGGGGAGAATAGTTGAAGATTGAGGCTTAGATGATGATAGACTGAACTCATTCAAATGTTTGGACCCTGAGAGTTTAGATTTTAGCTTTGCGACAACAGGAAAATCAACATGTTCTTGAATAAATCGTCCGATTTATCTATGAACAACACGATTTAATCCCCTGACGATCTTTAATTGAATTAATCTTTAACCAAAGTTAATCCTTGCCTAAATCCCAACCTTACTTAACCTTTTTGACCTCTAATTGAGTGTATGAAGAGACTTCAACCTTGATTCTACATTTAATAGATTAAGATTACAAGATTTGGGTAATAGAGAGACTCAACATCCTTTATTAAGATTTTAAGTGTGCTTTCTATTCTTTACCTTGGAGAGTCATATCTTGGGGTTTAGGTAGTTAGTTTGAACATATTTCTTGTCTTTAGATCTTTCTATATTGCAGCCTCAACAACCCTTATAGAGAGAATCTTGGGACTAGACAAATAGGTTTCGGAACTTCACCATACGATACCTACCTTTGAACACATAATCTTGGCAATTTAAACTCTGTCCTTATACCCATTATAAGTGTCTTGAATCGAAAGCTACAGTCGGATACTTGAATCCTTGGAATCATTCCCCCCTTTATTAATCACAAAAGCTTTTGCATTTTGCTAGATAATTGGATTCGAATTTATTCTCACCAAATCCCTGAGTTCGACTCTGGAATTTCTTACCTTGCTACAGCCGATCCATACACTGCAGGTTCGCTTTGCTTTGAGTTCTAGATATAAATTTAAGACTTTGACACACACACTTTTGAGCGAACATCTCACTATCTGTCTAGTGAACTCCTCAGCTAATCTGATCACTGGCAACGTTTCCCTAACAGGGTTGAAACGTGTAGTCTTCGTCAATCTATCTACAACAACTCAAATGACATCAAAGCTCCTACTCGGCCTCAATCCCATCACGAAATCCACGGAAATGTCCTCCCACTTCGACTGCGGTACTTGCAATGGATGGAGCTTTCCTCTTGGTCTGCAATGCTCTATCTTGACCTGCTGACAGGTCGCACAATGTGCAACAAATATGGCCACGTCGGGCTTCAACCCTCCCCACCAGTATGAACGTCTCTCATCCTAATACATCTTACTCGCGCTTGGGTTCACCGAGTAAGGTGTGGGGTGAGCCTCCTGTAAGATCATCTGTCTCAACTCCACATCAGCGGGTACACAGACGCGATCGCGGTGTCTCATCACTCCATATGCTCCTATGGAGAACTATGGTGCCTTGCCTCAAGACATCCTATCTCGTATCCTTATCAGCGTCGGGCAGGTCTCTTGTTTCTGTTGGATCTCACCCAATCGAAAGAGCTCTCAATGCTCTCAATGTTCCGCGCGTTGCTCCTAAAAACGCTCCAAGATTTGCACTCATCCTCCCCTTGAGTTTATAGTGCCCCTCCCTTCTCTTCTCTCGTTCGCATTCAAACTCTTCGCTCTCCTCTCAATCTCCTTCTTTGGTTTGTTGTTTTGAGTGTGGTAATTTAACAATTACGTTGTCTGCGGTTGGTTTGTGAATCTCTCATTCACAGTTGAATTTTGGGTTTATCTAAGATCAAAAAGGTTTCATTTGGTTTGTTTCTCCTTGGTGGCGATTGTAATTTCGGTGGGGTCGGCCACAAGGTGGCGGCCTTGGTGACAAATCACCATGGCAAAAAAGAAAAGAAACATTGCCGACTCGGATCTAGGTGATGGAGGTGGTAGCTCTGAGACGGAATCATCACGACAAGGTGCACCGGATGGCCAAGGAATGGAAACAGGGGTGGATACTCACGTTCAAGAATCAGTTGGGGCTGGTGTAACCAACCAAGAAAATCAAGAAGTGGATATTCCCCATGCCAAGAAGGCAACAACCGGCTCTGAGAAGGATACAACTGGATCAGAAACGATGGATATGGCTACTATAAATGTGGTTGGAACTGGGCACAACGTTGTCGGAAGAGTCGCTGGCAAACAATCGCTTCGCACTACTGGGTCGAAAGTCGCTATCGCAACAACAAAAACAAAGGGTACATCCACTTTTTCTTCAGCCGCTGGCGCCAAGCTCAAAGGGGATGTCCCCCTTGGTTAGGTCTTCAACACTTCCGCCATTCCCTGCAAAGGGGACATCCACTTTGTCACCGGTAAATCAAGAAAGGCCACAACTAATTGGAAAACCAACTTCTTCGTCCGTCCCTTTGGAATTTCGTCAGCTTGAGTCTTCTCGATCGAACGCTCACAAAAAAGGTTAGCCTAATGAACAATCAATTTTGAACATGAATGAGGAATTGGGCGAGTACGTTATGGAGGTTGTTGTGGATGATCATGACGTGTTGTCCGATGGCGACAAGGGTGTTGATGATGATCTTCCAGGTGCTGTTGACACCTTAATTGCGGGCCAACCATCATCAGAATTTCCAGCATTGGGGCAAGTAGGGCCAAGTGAAGGGGTTCGACAAGCATGGAAAGGTAACACATCACGCATTTTCATGAATTCGGGTTTGGGTGGTAGACTTGAGTTTACGCCACCAATTTCATCTCGAATTGCGATCAAATGTTTTGAAGGCATACCCAAAAGCCAAGTATGGGGAAGTATACTTTTAGGTCAATATGTCGGATTCTACCCCGGATTTGTTTGCCATTAACAATATGATGAAAGCTTGGGGAGCAAAGGTGAAATTCTAAATGGAGGCCGGATGGATGATATTTAGTTTCTTGAATGATGATGAAAGGGATAAGGTGCTACGAGGAGGACCATACTTCATCTTCAATCGGCCTTTGTTGCTTAAACATGTTCCGGACAAGTTCTCGTTCAGTCAAAAGGATGTTGGTACAATGCCTTTATGGGTGAGAGTTACTGGACTTCCAAATGAATTTTGGACACTTACCATTCTTGGAAGGATAGGATCTTTGATTGATAAACCTTTATTCATGGATCATGTTACGGAAGATAGGAAAAGAGGTTCATATGCTAGAGTCCTTATTGAGGTAAATTTTGCAAAGGATATTTTGAGGGAAGTATCCTTAGATTTTGATGATGGAGTTAGTTTATATTGCACCTTGTTGTATGAGAATGAGCCCCAATATTGTAGGTGATGTCTTCAATTCGGTCACAAAGATGTTGATTGTGCTTTTAATGAACGAGCAAAGGAAGCTGGGGTGCGACAACCACAAGCTAGATGAAGACAAGTTGTTAAGGATGGCACCGGAAGTGTCAAAGGTGCATCTGCTGGTACATTGGTGAGGAACAATACCACCAAGGGTACACCGGTTGTGGAGGGTGTCAATACTATGTTTAATCAGGTATATTCGGTGAAAGCCATGGGGAATGTTAACGCTAAGAATAAAGGTGTTTTGGTGGATAGTGAAAGAAGAGATATAGGGAAACAAATGGTAAAGGATAATGTGTAAAGTGAAGATGAGAAAAGGAAGGCCAAGGGGAAGGAAAAGATCATTGAAGGTATTAGTCTTGGGGACAATATGAAGGAAACAATGAATGATGATAGCTCCGGTAGTGAGGAGTTGAAAGACAGAGACTCGAGGGATGGAACTGAGGATGATGATGCGTCTGAAGGCTTAGAGATCGCCTCACAAGATGGGAGATCTTCTGGAAAGGAGAGTGATAATCGGGATAATAGTGACGATGATGATCTGGATGAAGTGTTCACTCCAACCTTGTCAAAAGCTAAGAGACGAATCATTCGAAGGCTCAATGCTTCTCTGGAATAGAAAGAAAAGAAAGGTGTTGGAGGGCAAAAACCTGGTGAAGGGGTTCGTAGGCTTACGCGACTAACGACTTCGCTAGGGGATGGCAACCCAAAGCAACAACAAAAGACGAGTGAGAAGACGAAGAAAGGCCGTCAAGGACCATCATGAGCGTTATGGCATGGAATATTCAGGGGTTGAACCATCCCCCAAAACAAAATGGAATCAAAGCTTTGATCAACCAATTTAAGGTATGTTTGTGTGGTATTTTGTAAACTCGTATTGACTTTTCCCTTACGGACGTGCACAATTTCGAGCTGGATAGGAGATGCCGAATGATTGTCATGTGGGAACCAAGACTTATGGATGTTCAAGTTCTGCGTGTGCATGTCCAATACATTACGTGCATGACAACATGCAAGAGTACCGGAGTGGTTTTTGGAGCCTTCTTCATCCTTGGTGAGCACCGTGTTTCCACTAGGAGAGCTGCTTGGCAAGGAATGAGAGAGATTATGGGAAGGAGTAGTGTACCTTGGATTGTGCTTGGTGACTTAAACAATGTAATGTACTCGGATGAACGTATAAATGGAGAGTCGGTTAAGTTATATGAGTTTCCCCTCCAAGACCGCTGAAATGAGAGGGAAGATTAATGCATTCATCATGAAGGACAAGGAATGTTTGTCCAAGTCATGGGAAAGATTCAAGGACGTTCTATTGGATTTCCCACATCATGGGATTCCAAAGATAGAATTGCTGGAGATATACTTCAAGGGATTTGATGGAGCTACTCAATTCAATCTTCAACTACTTTACGCCGGCACATTCATGGATATGCCGATAGACGAAGCTTGGGAGTTCATTGAGAAGCAAGCTTTGCACATGGAAGCCGAAAATGGAGTTAAGAGAGTTAATTTCTAGGAAGCTCCATCAAATGATAATCAACTCATCTCCCTTAAGAACGATGTGAAGTAATTGAAGGACCTTTTGGTGGCTCACACGAAGAAGGAAGAAGGAGGATATCAAGGGAGAAACAATAACCAAGGGTCCAGGAACAACAATTACAACAACAATAGAGACTCCAACAACAACAATTGGAGATCTAATCAACAAAATTCCGGTAACCCTTATTCTAATTCCAATTCTAATAATTATTTTAACCCCTCTTCTTCTTCTTCTACTCTATTGAAGAGCCAGGAGCCTGGATCAAGTTCGTCCCAGCCAAAGAAGAAAGATGTAGTGATGGAGGCCATCTTGATCAAGCTCAACGCTATGGAGACGTCTATGACTTTATTTTCGAAGGCACAAAAAGCCTTAGAATAACAATTCTTTAATAAGGCGAATGAAGCGCCAAGAGATCCAAGGAAGCTCCCAGCAAGGACAGAGAGCAACCCTAAGGGATAAATTATGGCAATAACGACGAGAAGTGGACTGAAAACTACAGATCCAGTACCTCGGTCGGTGCCAGTACATACGAAGAACACCTCGGTCCAGGTACAGATGTTAGCATGAAATATTGTGATATTTTAGGCACGTTTTCTAAACGTATTTGATTCATATTGATAGTCTTTGATTGAACTTTGTGCATATGTGAGCTAGTATTACCTATATTGTCGATATGGATGTCTACACTAGTTATATGTTGATTATAGGTGATTTGGAGCTATTTCCGAACGGAATCGAGCAAAAGAGGAGTTGATTGAGTGTGTCCATAGATTGAAGACATTCTTTGGAAGCAAATTGAAGTTTAGCTTGAGGAATGCACGAGGCTAGGGAAGAATCACGTTCTTGCCCTAAACCACGCTCTAAAATACGGCCGTACTACAAACCACGTTTAGTTCCACGGCCGTGGAACCTTGCAAGAGAAGCGTGATGCATTCCAGTAATTATTACGGTCGTGGAATATATGATGCAAACCGTGACCTAATCCACGCCCTAAATTATGGTCGTGGAAACTTCCACGACCGTGATCTTGGCGAATCTTTTCGCCACACTTTGAAGCCACGATCTTTTGAAGATTAGGCCGGGCCGATATTTTATCTTGCCCTATAAAAAGACGGACGAAGCAAGATTCCGGCACTTTGGCTTAGGAGGGAATTTTGGCATCGACGCTTAGGATCGTTTACGCCCGCTACCTCATTTTACACCGTCGCTTGGAAGCATTGATCATCTCATTGGAGATTGAAGTTCGCATCGGGGAATTGCCCTAATCTCGCACTTTTGGTGGAGATTGCTGTTGAGATCTCCGGATTGGCGGAAGATCGAAGCTTTTGGAAGATTTTGCAAGAAGATCTCTCTTCTTGTTTAGGTTTGATTTGGAAAACGGATTGACATCCCGTTTTCCCTTCTTTCCTAAGGTTGTGATTGTTTACTTTATTTTGAATCCTTTGACAACATTCGTTCTTGATTGTGACTTTGAGATTGGTTTGAAGATTATTGAAAGTTCTTGAAAGTTTTCATCTTTTTATCTTTTAATTCTTGAATTGATATCAACATGACTGTTATTGGCTAAAAACCCTTAACAATTCTAAGGTGAAGGGTTGATAGTTGTGGCTTAGATGATGATAGATCGATCGTAAACAGATTAGACCTTGAGAGTTAGAGAGAATCGCCGACAACCTTAAATTACGGCCTGTTCTTGAGTCCACGGCCGTGGAACCTCAAGAACTAACCGTGATTTCCCTTAAGTCCATGAACTTGCTTTTACTTTAATCCAAAGTTAAAGATTTGCTTTAACTTAGTTTAGACTTGTCTTTTCTAGGTGGTAGTGAAGCCTCAACAACCTCTACCTCGATTGTGAGTGTCACAACCGTAATCGGTTAAGTTAGTCTTGATCCTTGGGTTACAAGTTTGGGTATTTGACACTAATTCTCATCTTTAGAACCTTTCTATATTGAGCCTCAACAACCTGTATAGAGAGTGTCTTGTAGGTGAGTCATATAAGGTTTTTGGAACTTCACCGTACGATTACCTTACATTAGTATACCTTTGCATATCTCAACTCTGTCTTTATATCATTAAGTATATCTTGAATCGATTGCCACAGCTGGATACTTGGATCTTTAGGATTGTTGTTTTCCCAATATTTGCAAAAACTCTCATATTTACTCGCTTGATAATCTGCAATCGAATTTGTTCCCACCCAAATCCCTGTGTTCGATACTCTGGAATACTTGCTAATCTACGCCGATCCGTACACTGCGGATTCGCTGCTTGATTCTAGTTTTATAAATTTAAAGCTTATTTGCACACACCTTTAAGGGCGAACAAGTTTTTGGCGCCGTTGCCGGGGATTTGGTTTAGGCCGAATTCGGTTATTGGTTGTCAAGCTTGGGAGCTTTGCTCTTGTTATTTGATATTACTTTGAGTGCATGCGCAGGTCTAGGAACACCGAAGATCTCTTACCTCTTGATCAAGAGCTAGAGAAAACCTTGAGGCAAAAGCGCAAGGAAAAGAAGATGGCCGAAGAACACGAACGTGATCTTCAAACGGAGTTGGCGGAGAAGGAAGCTCAACTCCAATGGAACGAGAACCTCCGACGGGATGAAATGGATCGTCATCAATCTGAAGTTAGCAAACTGCAGGATGCGATGTTCCAAATGAGGATGGAGTTAAGCGACCTTAAGAATAAAGGAAGCAAGAAATCCTCAAGGAGGGGATCAAGAACTAGAAGAAGAAGCCACTCGTCCGCTGATGATACTGACTCTTCCATGCCACCGTTAGAGGAGATTGATCCCACGATCAATATGAATCCTTTCCATCCACAAGGAGCTGCTAATCGCCGTATTCCACCTAGGAATGTGAGGGTCGAATGTGTGGATAATGAGCCAAGAACTCTTGGCCAGCGGATGGATCCAACACAACAACCACGCCGCTTGGGCGTGAATTTTGATGCTGAAGATGTGCAAGGGTTTAGCTTTAACCCTCAAGTTATTACTCTTGTTCGCCAAAACCAATTTGGCGGTACAAGCGCTGAATCTCCACACCAACACTTGCAAAACTTTGAGTGTGTGATGGAGACGATGAGACCGAAGAGCGCTACTACCAACAGCTACAAGCTCAAACCTTTCTTCTTCTCCTTGAAGGGGAAAGCGTTATCTTGGTATCAAGCTCTTCCTAGTGGGAAACTAGATACGTGGGAAGACCTTTCCGCGGAGTTCCTCACCAAATTCTTTCCGCCTTCCAAAACGGCGGAACTTAGAGGTAAGATTAATGCTTTTTCCATGAGACCTAACGAAAGTTTGTTTCAATCTTGGGAAAGGTTTCAGGATTTGCTCTTGGATTGCCCTCATCATGGCATATCCAAGCTTGCCCTGCTAGAGATTTACTACAAGAGGCTGGATGCGGGAACGCAATTCAACCTCCAATCCCTCTCATGTGGAACGTTCATGGACATGAGAGAAGATGACGCTTGGGACTTCATTGAGAAGCAAGCAAGAGTCATAGAGAAGTATTCCCACCGGAAAGTGGAGGGAAATCGTGTGGAGAAAGGAGCAAAGCTCACACATGAAGCTCAAAATCAGATTTTCTCCCTCAACAATGAGATCAAAGAGTTGAAGGAGGCTATCAAGACCAACTTCCCAAAGCAACAAGGGAAGGATGTTGGTTATTTGGGCAACAACAATGGCGGTGATAACACCAACCGCAACAACAACAACAACAATAACCGGAACAACAACCGGAATAACAATTGGAATGAAAACAACAACAACCGGAACAACAATTAGAACAACAATAGGGGTTCAAACAACAACAATTGGCGCTCCAATCAACAAAATTCCGGTAACTCTTATCCTTCCAATTCTAATTCACTAACTCCACCTTCCTCTTCCTCTACTCCTTTGAAAAGCCAGGGGCAATCATCTAATGGAGGAAACAATACGGGAAAGGAGAAGCCCGATCCCATGTTGGAAACAATTTTGGGAAAGCTTCAAGGGTTGGAGAACCGCCTCATCAAGGTTGATGATCAAGTCTCTAAGGTTGACAAAGCTCAAAAAGTTTTGGAAAACCAAATGTTCAACCACGCGGAGGAAGTTCCTAGAAATCAAGGGAAACTTCCAGGAAAGACGTAGGACAACCCTAAGGGAAGGGTGATGGCGATTACAACTAGGAGCGGAGTGACTACCACCGATCCGCAGCCTACGTTCGTTGAAGTCCCCGTAGAAAAGGACAAGGAAAAGGGGAAGGAGAAGGAAGATGTCTATGTTCCTCCTCCAGCTTACAAACCTCCCCTACCATTCCCTCAATCTAGAGCGCGAGCGCGCCTAGACAAACAATTCGGTAAGTTCATAGAACTCATGAGTAAGCTGCATATTAATATACCCTTCATTGATGCTATTGTAGGTATGCCAGCTTATGGCAAGTTCTTGAAGGAGCTCCTCTCCAACAAGAGGAAGCTAGAAGATTTTGGTGAGGTCAAGATGAGTTCGGATTCTTCGGATCTCATCAAGACCATGAAAGAGAAAATGCCCCCAAAGTTGAAGGATCCGGGGTCATTTTGCATTCCCATTGGAGTGGGAGATGTCACATATGACGCTTTATGTGACTTAGGAGCAAGTGTGAGCATCATACCACTTGCATTGTGCAGGAAGATCGGTTTAGGCGACCCTAAACCGGTGAAGATGACGTTGTACATGGCGGATCGATCCATGACTCGCCCCGTCTGTATTGTAGAAGACGTCCCGGTCAAGCTAGGTAAATTCTTTGTTCCCATTGATTTTGTCGTGCTTGACATTCCTGCAGATAGTCCGGTCCCGATCATACTCGGAAGACCGTTTCTTGCAACTTCCGGCTGCATGGTCGATTGCAAGAATGGAAGACTCGCTTTTGATATTGGAGAAGAGAAAGTAGAGTTCGTTCTTTCCACTCTAGTGAAGGAGCCGATCTTCGACGAGGATATTTACGATGTCCAAGATGAAGAAGGTTTATCTAGGGAAGAGTTAAGTGCGATTCTCTTTAACGATCCTTTACAAAAAGTCATTACCATGAGTCTAACAGATGTAGGGGAAGAAGGAGAGTGCAAAGAGGAAATTGAAGCCTTAGAAGCACAAGAAGAGATGCATGAAGTGGAGTTTGAGAAACTCCACGATGAGGCTGAGAATGTTAGAATCCACGGTCATACCCTGTATTCCACGACCGTGGATTTCACAACCAAAATCGACCTCCATTCCAGGGGATTACACGGCCGTGGAACATATGGAGAGCCCGTAATTCTGACCGTGGAAGAGGGTGATCGGCATACTTCTTCAACTTCTTTTGATTCTTCTCCAACTCACTCAACACCCTTAGAAACTTCTAAGGAAACGTCGGATGCTCCTCAAGGATCATTGGAAGCTCCGAAAGTGATGGAACTCAAACCACTTCCTACTCATCTAAGGTACGCTTTTCTAGGATCTAATTCTACCTTTCCGGTTATTGTTAGCTCCGAATTAAGCATAGATGAACATGAGCAGCTCATGATTGTCCTTAGGAAACATAGAAAAGCCATAGGCTATACTATTGAGGACTTAGTAGGAATTAAACCCTCCCTATGCATGCATAAGATACTAATGGAGGAGGACTTTAGAACTTCAAGACAACCTCAAAGGCGGTTGAATCCGACCATGAAGGAGGTTGTCAAGAAGGAAATTCTTAAACTTCTTGATGCAGGTATCATCTATCCTATCTCCGATAGTAAGTGGGTGAGCCCGGTTCAAGTAGTTCCGAAGAAGGGAGGAATGACGGTCATCACCAACAACAACAACGAACTCATTCCTACCCGAACCGTGACTGGATGGCGGATGTGCATAGACTACCGCAAGCTCAACAACGCAACGCGGAAGGATCACTTTCCATTTCCATTCATCGATCAAATGCTTGAAAGGTTAGCACAACATTCACATTTTTGCTACCTTGACGGTTATAGTGGTTTCTTTCAGATTCTGATACATCCGGATGATCAAGAGAAGACCACATTCACGTGCCCTTGGGGTACGTTCGCCTATAGAAGAATGCCGTTCGGGCTTTGCAACGCCCCAGCCACCTTTCAACGGTGCATGATGGCCATCTTCTCCGAATACGTAGAGGAAATCATGGAAGTCTTCATGGACGACTTCTCCGTATACGGTTCCTCTTTTAACGATTGCCTTTCTAACCTTTCTCTTGTTTTGCAAAGATGTGAAGACACTAACTTAGTTCTTAATTGGGAGAAGTGTCAATTCATGGTTAAGGAAGGAATCGTATTAGGTCACTTAGTCTCTAGTAGAGGGATAGAGGTAGACAAGGCTAAGATAGAGACCATAGAGAAACTTCCTCCCCCAATTTCGGTGAAAGGGATAAGAAGTTTCCTAGGACATGCTGGATTTTATAGACGTTTCATTAAGGACTTTTCCAAGATATCAAAACCTCTCACTAATCTATTGATGAAGGATGCGGTTTTTGAGTTTTCGCAGGAATGTTTGGATGCGTTTAACACCATTCGGCAAGCTCTAATTTCAGCACCTATTATCCAACCTCCGGATTGGACTCTCCCCTTCGAGATTATGTGCGATGCTAGTGACGTAGCAATTGGAGCTGTTCTTGGAAAACGAAAGGAAGGGCAAACCCATGCCATATACTATACTAGCAAGACGCTAGACGAAGCGCAGCTCAACTACGCCACCACCGAGAAAGAATTTCTAGCCATTGTCTACGCTATTGACAAGTTTCGCTCTTATCTTGTAGGTGCAAAGGTGATTGTCTACACGGATCATGTTGCGATCCGGTACCTCCTTGCGAAGAAAGATGCGAAGCCAAGGCTGATTAGATGGATTCTTCTCCTACAAGAATTCGATCTTGAGATCCGCGACAAGAAAGGTTCAGAAAATTCTGTTGCGGATCATTTGAGTCGCCTAACACATCTAAGAGACGACCATCTACCCATTGATGACTCCTTTCCAGACGAACACCTACACATCATAGAGGAGTGCATCAACGTGATCTCCAAAGGTAACGAACCGTGGTTTGCTGATTTTGTTAACTATTTGGTTTGCAAGGAGATACCGCCCGGACTATCCTACGCACAAAGGAAGAAGTTCTTTAAGGACGTCCGGGAATACTATTGGAACGAGCCTCTCCTCTTCAAGAGAGGTCCGGATGGCATCATTCGGCGATGTGTGCCGGAAGATGAGATGCAAAGTGTCATCCGCCATTGTCATTCACTACCTTGTGGAGGACACGCTAGTTCGAACAAGACTAGCGCAAAGGTATTGCAATCTGGATTCTTTTGGCCTACATTGTTTAGAGATGTGCAATCCTTTGTTTCTTGCTGCGATGCTTGTCAAAGAACAGGCAATATTTCTAGAAGGAACGAGATGCCCCTCAACAACATCCAAGAGGTGGAGATTTTCGACGTTTGGGGAGTCGATTTCATGGGATCATTCCCATCTTCTTGTGGAAACCAATACATACTATTGACGGTAGATTACGTTTCTAGATGGGTGGAAGCAATTGCCTCTCCCACAAATGATGCCATGGTGGTGGTTAAGTTCTTCAACAAGACCATCTTTCCGCGATTTGGGACACCAAGGACGATCATTAGTGATGGAGGTTCTCACTTCATAGCCCGTCGCTTTGAAGCTCTTCTAGCTAAGTAAGGGGTTACTCACAAGATTGCTACCCCTTATCATCCACAAACTAGTGGACAAGTTGAGATCTCAAATAGGGAGATCAAAGGAATTCTAGAAAAGACGGTTTCAAGGACTAGGAAGGATTGGTCCTTGAAGCTAGATGATGCATTATGGGCGTACCGGACTGCGTACAAGACTCCCATAGGAACCACACCATACAATCTTGTGTATGGGAAGTCTTGTCACTTGCCGGTGGAGCTGGAGCACAAAGCGTTTTGGGCTATCAAGTGGCTGAATTTCGGCATGAAGGAAGCGGGAGAGAAGCGTCTCCTAGACATCAATAAGCTGAATGAACTCCGCTTGAACGCCTATGAAAACGCCAAGATCTACAAGGAAAGAGCAAAGCGTTGGCATGATAAGCATATCATTCCAAAGGACTTCAAAGAAGGAGATCAAGTTCTCCTCTTCAATTCAAGACTTCGCCTCTTTCCAGGTAAGCTTAAATCCCGTTGGACCGGACCCTTTCTAATTAAGCGTATTTTCCCCCATGGTGCAGTTGAAGTATGGGGTGAAATGAGCGGAAGTTTTAAGGTGAACGGCCAACGACTAAAGAAGTATACGCCGGAACTCCAAACTGAGGAGTTTGCGCCTACCGCACTCGAATAAGTGCGAGATTGGTCTAGCTACGGACCTTAAACAAAGCGCTTCTTGGGAGGCAACCCAAGGTATTGCATTTTCGTTTTTGTTTTCGATTCATAGTTTAGCTTAGAATAAACGTTTTTGCTTTGTTTTTGCCTCGATTTCTTCCTGTATGTTCGTGTCTTTGGTTGTAGGATCAATGGAAAAGGAAAAGAGGAGGATGATGTTGAAGAGGAGTGACGAAACTTGGACTTTGAAGCTTTACAGAAGGTTCCACGGTCTAAATTACGGTCGTCATAGCTACAGTGGCCGTAATTCCCAAAAGCCTTTGAAAAATCACCAAAACCACGGTTCCGTACACTTCCACGGCCGTGGAACACCCCGACAGACCGTGATTTTCAAAATTTTGCCTGCAACTATATAAGCCACGTTCTTCACAAACTCATCCCAAAAATCTCTCTTTCCACGACCTAATTGCCGAAAATCCACGACCTCCTCAAAATCTTCGTTTCTTAATCGTTTCTAACGATTCTTCTTCCCAAACTGCAGCAAATTCAACCACAAACAATATCCAAGCGACGAATCGAACGGAAATTCATCAACAAACTCGCATTTCGGATTTTTCAATCCGAAAAAGAGGTTTATTCTTTCTTCTTGATTCTCGCCAATTTGGTTCGTTTTTGCTATAGATTTTTAGGAAGAACTGATAGAGACTGGAAGGAATTAGACTAGGACTGCTTGTTGTGGTGATTGCTTGTGAATTTGCTGAGATTCGTGAAATTCTGAGACGAACCACGGCCTCTGGGTAAACCACGGCCGTAATTCTTGAAGAACAGACTGTAATTTTTGTGCAGAATGGATTTTGTAAGGAGAGTGTCGGGAAGGATAAAAGAGAAGAAGGGTGAGCAGAATAAGAAAAGGAAAGGCAATCCCTCCACCTCCTCATCCTCTAGGGCACCACCACCCTCCTCTCCTTCGCCTCCATCCTCACCTTCACCTCCATCCTCACCTCCTCACCCTAGAATCCCAACCATAGATATTTGTTGTTGGAGGATCTATATCCTCTCAACATATTTGATGATCTTACTTGGCTCTTGGATAGAGCCGGATTAGTTATCTTCTCGGCTATCCGAGAAGACGCCTATGAGGAAATCACCCGGGAGGTTGTGACGTCTTTCGAGCACAGCCACGTAGATAGGACCGTCTCTTTCCGTCTCATGGAAAGAGACTACCATTTGAGTATCGTTGAGTTTGGGACTATTTTTGGGTTTCATGAGACCTTCAATGGTCGATTTCCGAGTGGTGTTTACCCCAAGGATTTTTGGGAGGAAGTTGCAATGATTTACGCCGACGAGGACCGTTGGCAACCCGCTGATACCAAGGCTAGATTGATGTACCATCTAGCCTTGAAGATAGCTCACCGTGTTCTTTCAGAGTGTCTCTTTCCTAGGACGGAGACGCCCCAAAAGATCAAGACGGATGAGCTATTCTTGCTCTATTGCATGCTTTATGGACGCCGTGCAGATTGTGCTACTCTCTTGGCTGCTACGATGAGCGAGCTCAAGAACAAGTCGAAGGGAAACATCGGATATGGTGGGATAGTTACCCACATTGCTAGGAGTTTTGGTGTAGATTTTTCTGCTTGCACCCGCATACCGGCCGTTCCTTTAGGGCTACATGCATTCATGGTTAGGGGTCTCATTTTCCCCACACATGGAGGTCCGCCTTATGCGGGCATGCCTTGGGAGACTAGGACGGGCAGGGGTATAGAGTGGCTTCCGGAGTATTCCATTATGGCGGGACGCCATAATTGGAAGGAGACGTTCGCTGCGATGCATGCGAACAGGATAGTAGCTCCCCCTTACGTCCTACCACCGGTTGTCGAGGAGGAGGATATGGGAGATCAGTTTGAGAGTGGAGGAGGAGCGGAGCAGGAGTTTGGCACGTTTCCGGACCAGCCGGAGGCGGCCCCAGATGTACCTAGACGCTCTCCACGTCCAGCTAGAGCCTCAGGCTCGTCATCTCGCCGCGCTAGCGTGATTGAGAGGCCTACGTGGATGACCACACCTCCCACATGGTATGGCGTTCCCCCTCCTTGGTCCACGGAGCAGCCAGCAGCACCACCACCAGCACCAGCACCATCCGACGCCCCAGCATGGTACAGTCACGCCCCGGGATGGTACGAGCAGATGCCGGATTGGGCTACCGGACTTTCAGAGAGAGTTGGAGCGTTGGAGATCCGGGCCGACGCTAGAGACGGACGCCTCGACGACCTCGACCACATGATGAGGGACGTCTACCGCCAGCAGTTTGGGCGGCACTACGACTCCAGCTTCTCCCCATTCCGGCCTCCACCGGCGCCGTAGTGATTCGATGCATGACCGTTCGTTTTAGACATTCCCGCCACCACTTTGTGAGTTTCTTTTCTTTTCTTTTCTTTCTTTTCCTTCTTTCTTTTGAACATTAGGGACAATGTTCGTCCTAAGTATGGGGTGGGATGTACTAAAAAGTTTGTAATAACTCTACTTACTATGTTCGCTTTCATTTGAGACTATCATTGCATGTTCATTATGTGTTGCACGTTTCCTTATTGCATTGCATGAAAAATGACTTGAAAAACCCATAAAAATTGAAAATTTTTGAAAATTTTGAGCTTCTAATGAATTGAGATGATTTCCATGATAATCACTACTTGTGAATTGAGTTTGATGACAATTGCATGCTTAAAAGAATAGTGAATTGAAAAGAATTTGAATGAATGAATTATACCTCTTTTGCAAGTTTCATAATGTGATTATGTTACCTAAATCATGCTAGGAAATTGAAGTTGAAATCACGTTATAAGTTCCTATACTTCTTGTTGAAATGATTAAGGCAATTCGATACTTTCTTTCTTCTTTCTTTGATCATCTAGCTCCTCATTGAAATGTTAGCCTCCTTTACCTATCCGGGGATTTGGAGAAGTGAATGAGAAAAAGGCATGTTTGATGTGGGAGGGCCATGAGAGCAATTATTTGCAATCAAATGAATAGAAAGAAATTGTAGGTTTGGGGAAGTCAATCATGACGATGAGTAACTCGGCACCATTCACATAGCCGGGTGTTTGTGTCTTGCCAAAGTCGGATTGAGCGATATTCCTAGCGGATTATGGTATGTGCGCTAAGGGTTTGAGGCATCTCTTGAAAAATTGAGAAACGCCGATCTCCTAGGCTTCGGTTTTTGTGCACCTCTGTCCAAAACTCCAAAAGTAAAGTCGAAAAATGAAAAGAAGAGAGCGAAACTCTAAGTGAAGTGTTGCGGGAACCGCATAAGAAGAAGAAGGTAGTTGTCCACTTTTCCGGATTCATGCACCACTTTCCCTTAAAGTTCTCCCTTCCCTTCCACATTCTAGACCTTTTCTTTGAAAGTCCTTAAGATCAAAAGAATGTTATATGACTTAGTGATCTAAATTGAAGTTTCTTGTGATTGGTTTTGATAATGTTTGAAGGTTATAATGCTTGTTTAGAAGTTAAATTGGTTCATGAATTTTCTTTGCTTTTTACTCTTTAATTGAGTGTGTGAAAGTTTGATAAACGATTGAAGCAAGGTTTGAGAATGATCTATTCTTTAGAAGTCACATTCACCCAAAAGAAGGTACACATATTTCATCCTAACTCTTGTTTAAAGCTTTTTGAAAGACCTTGCTTAGGGACAAGCAAGTGTTAAGTATGGGGTTATTTGTTAGCATGAAATATTGTGATATTTTAGGCACGTTTTCTAAACGTATTTGATTCATATTGATAGTCTTTGATTGAACTTTGTGTATATGTGAGCTAGTATTACCTATATTGTCGATATGGATGTCTACACTAGTTCTATGTTGATTATAGGTGATTTGGAGCTATTTCCGAACGGAATCGAGCAAAAGAGGAGTTGATTGAGTGTGTCCATAGATTGAAGACATTCTTTGGAAGCAAATTGAAGTTTAGCTTGAGGAATGCACGAGCCTAGGGAAGAATCACGTTCTTGCCCTAAACCACGCTCTAAAATACGGCCGTAATACAAACCACGTTTAGTTCCACGGCTGTGGAACCTTGCAAGAGAAGCGTGATGCATTCCAGTAACTATTACGGTCGTGGAATATATGATGCAAACCGTGACCTAATCCACGCCCTAAATTACGGTCGTGGAAACTTCCACGACCGTGATCTTGACGAATCTTTTCGCCACACTTTGAAGCCACGATCTTTTGAAGATTGGGCCGGGCCGATATTTTATCTTGCCCTATAAAAAGACGGACGAAGCAAGATTCCGGCACTTTGGCTTAGGAGGGAATTTTGGCATCGACGCTTAGGATCGTTTACGCCAGCTACCTCATTTTACACTGTCGCTTGGAAGCATTGATCATCTCATTGGAGATTGAAGTTCGCATCGGGGAATTGCCCTAATCTCGCACTTTTGGTGGAGATTGCTGTTGAGATCTCCGGATTGGCGGAAGATCGAAGCTTTTGGAAGATTTTGCAAGAAGATCTCTCTTCTTGTTTAGGTTTGATTTGGAAAACGGATTGACATCCCGTTTTCCCTTCTTTCCTAAGGTTGTGATTGTTTACTTTATTTTGAATCCTTTGACAACATTCGTTCTTGATTGTGACTTTGAGATTGGTTTGAAGATTATTGAAAGTTCTTGAAAGTTTTCATCTTTTTATCTTTTAATTCTTGAATTGATATCAACATGACTGTTATTGGCTAAAAACCCTTAACAATTCTAAGGTGAAGGGTTGATAGTTGTGGCTTAGATGATGATAGATCGATCGTAAACAGATTAGACCCTGAGAGTTAGAGAGAATCGCCGACAACCTTAAATTACGGCCTGTTCTTGAGTCCACGGCCGTGGAACCTCAAGAACTAACCGTGATTTCCCTTAAGTCCATGAACTTGCTTTTACTTTAATCCAAAGTTAAAGATTTGCTTTAACTTAGTTTAGACTTGTCTTTTCTAGGTGGTAGTGAAGCCTCAACAACCTCTACCTCGATTGTGAGTGTCACAACCGTAATCGGTTAAGTTAGTGTTGATCCTTGGGTTACAAGTTTGGGTATTTGACACTAATTCTCATCTTTAGAACCTTTCTATATTGAGCCTCAACAACCTGTATAGAGAGTGTCTTGTAGGTGAGTCATATAAGGTTTTTGGAACTTCACCGTACGATTACCTTACATTAGTATACCTTTGCATATCTCAACTCTGTCTTTATATCATTAAGTATATCTTGAATCGATTGCCACAACTGGATACTTGGATCTTTAGGATTGTTGTTTTCCCAATATTTGCAAAAACTCTCATATTTACTCGCTTGATAATCTGCAATCGAATTTGTTCCCACCCAAATCCCTGTGTTCGATACTCTGGAATACTTGCTAATCTACGCCGATCCGTACACTGCGGGTTCGCTGCTTGATTCTAGTTTTATAAATTTAAAGCTTATTTGCACACACCTTTAAGGGCGAACAACAGACAAGGAACAATTCGGCCGAGGTGTCACCCGAGGTGGAGTCCCAGAAAGCGAAGAACAAATCTGAAGTTTATGTCCCACCTCCTGCTTATAAACCACCACTTTCATTCCCTCAGTCAAGGGCCAGAGCACATCTAGAAAAACATTTTCGTAAGTTCCTTGACTTGATGAATAAACTACACATTAACATCCCGTTCCTTGATGCTATTCTAGGGATGCCCGCCTATGGGAAGTTCTTAAAAGAGATTCTATCAAGGAAGAGGAAACTAGAATATTTTGGAGAAGTAAGGATGACATCTAAATCCTCGGAGCTCATTCAAATCATGAAGGAGAAGATGCCACCCAAGTTGAGAGATCCCGGCTCATTTTGCATTCCCATTCAAGTTGGGGATGTGACTTGTGAGGTATTGTGTGATCTAGTGTGAAGATAAGGTTGTACATGGCGGATCGCTCCATTACCCATCCCGTGGCCATCTTGGAAGACGTTCCCGTTAAGTTAGGTAACTTCTATTTACCTATAGACTTTATTGTATTTGACATACCCGCAGATTATCCCGTTCCTATCATTCTCAGGAGACCATTTCTAGCAACTTCGGGTTGCAATGTGGATTGTAAGAACACCAAGTTGAAATTCAACATTGGCGGTGATCAAGTGGAGTTTGCATTGCTTGCTGCAATGAAAGGAGAGCCGCTGGAGGATGACATCTTCAACATCTATGATGAAGAAGAATCAAGAGAATTGGTGAGCTCTATCCTTAATAATGACCCTCTTGAAAGAGTTATTAGTTTTAGCTTAATGGAGGAAGGTATAGATGTTTCTTCTAATGCAGATATACGGAGCTTAAAGGCACTGGAAGCAGATCCATGAGCTAAGATTGAAAAACTGATCCAGGAGAGAAGAAATTCAAGTTTCGGTCCTAGTTCCAGTACCTCGACCGAGGCACTTTTTGGACCAAGCGAGGTGTTCTTATCTGAAGAACATCTCGGTCACCCACTTTGGACCTCGACCGAGGTCGCAAGCGAGATGATGTCAACTGAGACTTCTGAAAGTCCAGTTCTTCGATCTAATTCTACTCCACTGGAAGGGGGAAGCAAGGATCCCCTCAGAAAGCACCCCCAGTTGTGGAGCTTAAGCCGCTTCCAAGTCATTTGAGGTATGTTTTCCTTAGACCGGATTCTACATATCCCGTTATTGTAAGCGCTTCCCTTTCCAAAACTGAATTGTCTAAACTGATGCATGTCCTGAGAAAACATCAAAAGGCTTTGGAATATACTATTGATGATCTTATTGGTATTAAGCCTTCTTTCTGCATGCATAGAATACTAATGGAAGACGATCATAAGAATTCATGGGAACCTCAAAGACGGTTAAATCCGATCATGAAAGAGGTTGTAGAAATAGATTCTTAAATTGTTGGATGCAGGTATCATATTTCCTATCTCGGATAACAAGTGGGTGAGCCCGGTGCATGTAGTTCCGAAGAAAGGAGGGATGACCGTTGTGACGAATAAAAACAATGAGTTGATTCCAACTAGGACCGTTACAGGCTGGAGGGTGTGCATCGATTATAGGAAGCTTAATGTGGCCACTCGTAAGGACCGTTTTCCACTTCCCTTCATCGACCAAATGCTCGAACGGTTAGCTCAACATTCCTATTTCTACTATTTAGATGGTTATAGTGGCTTCTTTCGGATTCCTATCCATCCGGATGATCAAGAGAAGACCACTTTCACTTGTCCATGGGGGATATTTGCTTATAGGAGGATGCCATTTGGATTATGTAATGCACCCACTACCTTCCAACGCTGCATGATGGCTATCTTTTCCGAGTACATAGAGGAGATCATGGAGGTATTTATGGATGCTTTTTCAGTATATGGTTCCTCTTTTGATGATTGCTTATCTAATCTATCTCTAGTGCTACAACGATGTGAAGACACTAATCTCGTTTTGAATTGGGAGAAGTGTCACTTTATGGTTAATGAAGGAATTGTGCTAGGACACCTCTTTTCCAACCGAGGTATTGAGGTCGATCGAGCTAAGATCGAGACTATTGAGAAACTTCCTCCCCCTTGTTCTGTTAAGGGTGTGAGGAGTTTTCTCGGGCATGTAGGTTCCTACAGGTGGTTCATCAAGGATTTCTCGAAGATTTCTAAACCACTCACTAAACTCTTGAATAAGGATGTTGTTTTTGAGTTTTCGCAGGAATGCCTTGATGCGTTTTACAGGATAAAGGAAGCTTTGATTTCCGCTCCCATTATTCAACCTCCGGATTGGACCTTGCCCTTTGAGATCATGTGTGATGCGAGTGATGTGGCCGTAGGAGCGGTGCTTGGACAAAATAAGGATGACTGGAGCAACGCCATTTACTATGCTAGCAAGACGGTAGATGAAGCTCAACTAAACTACGCCACCACCGAAAAGGAGCTTTTGGTGGTTGTATATGATTTTGAGAAGTTTCACTCTTACTTAGTGGGAGCGAAAGTTATTGTTTACACTGATCATGCAGCTATTCGTTACTTGCTTGCTAAGAAGGATGCAAAGCCGCGTCTTATTCGATGGATTCTCTTGCTTCAAGAGTTTGATCTAGAGATTCGTGATAAGAAGGGGTCCAAGAATTCTGTTTCGGATCACCTCAGCCGGCTACCTCCCTCCTCACGTGAGAAGGACGACATACCCATAGATGACTCATTTCCCGACGAGCATTTGCATTTGCTGGAACGTTTGATAAACTTCTTTATCTCACCCCATGATGAAGGTGAAGTATGGGGTGAGGATACCTTCCAGCACATTTAGGGATGCGGTACGGTCCAGCTAGCGACCTTAAATCAAGCGCTTCTTGGGAGGCAACCCAAGGTATTGCTTTCTTTTCCCTTTTTCTAGCTTAGTTTTAGATAGTTTGCTTTGCTTTGCTTTTTGGCGTCCTAGACAGAAACCAGGTACTCTCTAAGGAAGGATTACATCTCAGAAGCTACACTATAATGACAAAAGTTCGAGAAATTGAGAGGACGGAGCTTGACACAGACACATCTCGGGTGCAGTCACAGGACCTCGACCGAGATGTTCTTCGCCAACCGAGACGGTCTTATCTGGGAGCTATTTCTTGTTTCCTTATGCAGTTCAGCTATGTCCGGTGACTTTCCTGTTTTCCTTGACTCTTATTTGACCCATTCGGACACTATGTCCCAAGTATGGGGTATGTGGATCTACTTATTTGACTCTGTGTATGATTGTATGACTCTATTTGGATATTTATGATCTTATTTAGCTCTATGTGTTTATCTGAAATTACATGCATGCACACATGTTTTGTTTGAGAAAAATGTCGAAAACTGGTTTGAAATTAAAAAAAAAAAATTTATGACCTCGACCGGGATGGTTCCGGCCAAACAAGGTTGAACACCTCGGATGACCTAGAACACCTCGACCGAGGTGGCTTAACTGAGATATTTTTCGAAACGTTTTGTGCTTCTTCTCTGGATATGACCTCAGTGATGATTCTGTTTGCAGATTAGTTTTTGAAATCTTTATATACTCGAAAGTTTTTATGATATGTTTAAGTTGCAAAATGCTTTGTTTGAAGTTTTAGCATTTTTAATACTTTGTTTTTATCAAAATTATGTTGAATTTGAAGGTTGACACCACATGATGAGTTCTATCACATTCTTCTTGGGATGATTAATGCAATTCATTCTCTTATCTTCTTATTCTTGATCATGCTTTAGCCCCTCATATACATATTTGCCTCCCTTTACCTATCCGGGAATTTGGAAGCAAGCAAGTGAAAAGCAAGTGAAAAGCAAGTGAAAGTGAAGTTGAGATAATTGGCTGAAAGTGTTAGAAAGAAACAAATAGGTTTGGGGAAGTCAATCATGATGATGAGTAACTCGGCACCATTCACATAGCCGGGTGTTTGTGTCTTGCCAAAGTCGGATTGAGTGATATTCCTAACGGGTCATGGTATGTGCATCAAGGGTTTGAGGCATCTCGAGAAATTGATGATTGCTGATCTCCTAGGATTCGGTTATTGTGCACCTCTGTCCATGCATCCCAAAAAGTAAAGTAAAATAAGCAAAACTTATTGGTGGAAGATGTTGTGTTTCAAAAGAAGTGAAGTAAGATCCTTTTCCCGGATTCTAGCACCACATTCCCTATATACATCCCACCCTGACACGTTTCTTGACCTCTTTTGGAAGCCCTCGAGACCTCGAGCTTGTTGATTCACTTGGTGGCTTAAACTGGATTATACATGATTAATTTCAATAATTATGATTTATTATGCATTCTATGATTTTATGCAAAGATGAACAACTTTCTTATATTTATAAAATGTTTTGATCATATCTAGATTTTAATTGCCATGAAGCATTCTCTTAGAGTGATCTATAAGTGGAACACACCACCAAAAATATTTTGAAATACTTTTCATTGATCTTTATGACCTATAATCTATTCTATCTTGTACTTAAGATTTGGAACTTGCTTGGGGACAAGCAAGAGACAAGTATGAGGTATTTTGATAGCATGTATTATAGTCTATATTTTGGGACTTATTTGGACGTTTTATCTTCAATAATCTGCATGTATGGATGTATATTATGTGATTATATTGTTGTTTCATATACCTTTACGGGAATCGAGGTCTGCACCAAGTTTCGTTGTAATCGTAGGTAAAATGGTACGTTTTGGATCGAAATGGAGCTAAGGAGTCATAGGAGCTACATCCTGGAGCTCAAAGAAGAACTCAGGAAGCATGGAATTAATAAAGAAGATTTACTTTGGACCAGATTTAAGAGATTTCATACTCAGTTGAGATTCACCTCGGTCAGCTACAATGTCACCTCGACCGAGGTGATCTTGAGGAGCGTCCTGACCGAGGCGAACACCCTGCCACCGGCGAGATCATCTTTTTTGGCTGAGATCTTTTATTTTTGGAAAGAAGATATCTTATATTTTTGGGCTGGATGCCTAGAAGGAAGATCTTATTTTTGGGAGATCTATTTTAGAGATATGGATATATTTTATAGGAAATTATCTTTTTAAGATATTATTATTTTTGGAAGATAATTCTCCTACATAAAAGGTTGGATTTTCCACAAGTTCAACCATGCTTGGAGGCTGAGAATTACCAACAAAGAGGAGATTTTCTGGAAGCTTTGAAGGAAGGAAGGAAGATTGGAGATCAATCAAGGAAAGATTGATAGTTTCAAGTTAGCTTTAGAGGGAGTTTGTAAGATTTTCTTAGATTCCCTTTGGTTTATTGTCTTGTTCGATTTGTGATCTGAGGAACGCTGATTTGTTATTATTCGATTCAGTTATTGAAACCTTTTTCTTAAGGTTTACTTGTTCGAATATTCATTCCTTTCCCTTATATTCGATTATTGTTTTCATGATGATGAGTGGCTAAATTTCTTGTGTGATTCTACGGTGATTGGCTGAAAGTTGTGGGAAAGACGATGATAGAATGATCTTAATCCCAGCAGGACCCTGAAAGCTCGAGTCTTTAACCTTAACCCTAGAACATCTCGCTCAGTTGATGAACATCTCGACCGAGGTGGAACTTGACTGAACGAAGTGACCTTTTCTGATCCGAAACTGAGAGTTAAGTGTTCTAGTTTGCCAAATCCTATTCTTATTACACCTTTCCTGGTTCAATGCAAGCCTAGGATGAGACTTACCCGGTGATTCCTTTGTTTGTTTACCCATGATCATAAGTGTAGGTAATAAAGGTTTATCCTTTATTGGGGTTTGAGTGTGCCTTCATTCCGTCTTTGTGAGCTAGCCTGAGACTTAGCCGGTAAAGGTTGATTCTATTCCCTTAGGTGGTGTGTTGGTTTGAGATTATAGTTCCTTTCCTTGGTACCTTGAGACTTACCCGGTAATTGGAGCTTTGGTTTGGGATAGTGAGTAGTGAGACTTACCCCGTAATCTATTCTCACTTTAGAAACACCTTCCCTTAGCAAAATCTCAGCTTTGTCCGCGTTATCTTTAGAGATCTTGAGTCGGAACCACAACTAGATGCTTTAATCCCTAGAATCCGCATTTTTCCTTTATTTAACCTTATTATCATCTTTGATTGCTTTAATTGCTTTTGTGGTTATTAGTTACATTTACAACCTATTCTTGCTTAGTTTTACCTAAGTCCCTGAGATCGACCCCTGCAATTCTTGCTTTTTATTACAATTGATCCGTACACTACGGGTTCACATCCTTGTTTTAAGAATATTTCTTGGGATATAAATTTAAAGCTTGCACACACCGTTTGGAGCGAACTGCTGCGTCACAGGAAGAGGAGGAAGCATCGAAGGACAGCGGCCATGCGTTTCGCTTTGGTTACAACGGTGTACTATTTTTGGCATGAACGTAATGAGCTTGTGTTTGAAAACAATAGGATTCCGGAGGATGTGATCATTTGGCTTGTAAAGTTCATGCGTTTAGGCTCTTACATGAGGCTTTTCCGAACTAAATAGGTGACATAGTCCATCGAGTTTAGCATACTTGATGGGTGTTTTGTTTGTTTATGGTTGTTTATGTTTGGTTGTTTCTTTGTTGATTGGAGTGATATAGTTCCAAGGGGGGTGCTCATATGTTTTGTACATGAGCTTGTGGATGTCCATCCCTAGCCACGCAAGATCTCTCTACAACTGAGGCTGAACTGTCAGTTGCACAATCACCTTCTCTCGAGGCGTCTTCCTACTCAGAGCATCGGCGACAACATTTGCCTTTCTTGGATGGTATAGAATCTCAAGGTCAAAGTCCATGATCAGTTCAAGCCATCTACGCTGGTGGTTATTCAATTCCTGTTGCATGAAAATATACTTCAGACTCTTATGGTCTATGAAGATCTGGCATGTAGCGCCATACATGTAATGTCTCCAGATCTTCAAATCATGAACTATCGTTGCCAACTCTAGATCATGCGTTGGGTCGTTCTCCTCATACGTCTTCAACCGTCTAGACGCATATACAATCACTCTACCTCGTTGCATCTGAACACATCCCAAGCCTAGCTTGGATGCATCATTGTAGACTACAAAGTCCTTTGTGTCCTCCGGCTGCGCTAAGAAGGAAGCGGAATTCAGGCGTATCTTCAGCTCCTCAAAACTCTAAGTACATGGCTCGGACCATACAAACCGGGTAGTCTTCCTCAACAGGCTGTTGATTGGACATGTAATCACAAAGAATTCCTTCACAAACCTACGGTTATAACCGGCTAAGCCACGAAAGCTGCATACTTCCTTGGCATTCGTCGGTGTCGTCCATGCTGCTACAGACTCAATCTTCCTCGGCAGAAACAACATGACCCAGAAATGCTACCTTTGGCATCCAAAACTCGCACTTAGAGATCTTGGCATACAGTTCTCTATCCTGCAAAACTTGCAACACCGTCCTTAGATGTCCTACATGTTGCTCTCTGCCACGAGAGTACAATAGAATACCATATATGAAGACTAGCACATACTGATCCAAAAAGTAAATGAATATGCCATTCATCAACTCCATAAAGACGGAGGGCGCATTTGTGAGCCCGAATGGCATCACTACAAACTCGTAGTGGCCATACCGAGTCTGAAATGTCATCTAATGCACATCCTGCTCTCTCACCCTCAACTAGTGATATCCCGTGCACAAGTCTATCCTGGAGAACATAGTCATTCCCCGAAGCTGATCTAACAAGTCATCAATGCGGGGCAAAGGATACTTGTTCTTGATGGTCACCTTCTTCAACTCCGTGTAGTCGATGCATAACCGCAACAATCCGTCCTTCTTCCGCACGAAAAGGACAGGTGCACCCCACGGGGAAATGCTAGGGTGGATGAAGCACTTCTCAACCAACTCCTCTAGTTGCTTCTTCAGCTCTAACAACTCGATAGGTGCCATACGGTACGGGGCCTTCGAGACCGGTCTCGTCCCCGGCTCTAAGTCTATTCCGAAGTCTATGCTCCTTTGAGACGGCAAACTAGATGGCTTAGCAAACACATCCAGAAACTCACATAGCACTAGAATGTCTTCTAATGTTGGACTCTCACCCTCCTTCATAGCATAACACCAGAAGACCTCGCAACCCTGTGCAATCAATCTCGCTGCTCAAATTGCGCTAATAACCATACCTGACTTTTCAAGCTCCCAACCTCGGAAAATCTCGATCTGACCCGACTCGGTAGAGGCCGTCACGATCCTCCTACCAACATCTAACACAACACAATGTCTATCCATCCAATCCATAACCAGAATGACTTCCTCATGCACCAGCGGCATGACAAAGAATACTACTAACAAATTGCGATGAAGTCTATTGGTTATACTATTGTCAAAACTAAACACAAACCAAAGGGAATGATATACGGTGAAGTCTCCACCACCCATGTTCAAACCCAAAGGCTGTAAATAAAGGATGTTGAGTCTTGATAAGAAAGAGGATCTAAGGGAAGGATAATATTATCAAAACCGAACACAAACCCAAGGGAATTAGGTTAACTCACAAAGGTAAGGGTTGTGGCACACTCAACCTTAATAGAGGGGTTTGAATCCTCTATGACCTATATCTTGTAATCGTTGGTTAACCAAGCATTGGAATCACCGGGTAAGTCTCTTCCCACACTTGGATATAGGTTAGAAAGGTTCAACAAGGATAGGGTTTTTAAGCAATCTTTAACCAAGGACAAAGGATAAGGCAAGATAGGTACGACAGAAGGAAAAATCGGATTGTTTATCCCTAGAAATTGTCCGATTTACTCAACGAACACCTCGATTTTTGCTTTCTGCAATGGTTAATCTCAACTCTCAAGGTCCAATATTTTTATGAAGGTCAATCTATCATCATCTCAACCACAATCTTCAACCAATCACCCTAGAATTACAAGGGTTTTATCCAAGAATACACATTATCAAAATCAAAAGAAATATTTAAGTAAAGATATTGAGAAAACTTTGAATCTTGAATAAAACGAAACCAAGAACGTATGAACAATGTTTCAATCCTTCAAAATTCAAAGAAAAACTCAAAGACAACTCCAAATCACGATCACAAAGACACAATAACAAATCAAAACTCACAAACTTCCAAGAGCTCTATTCTTGGACTAGAACTCCAAATCTTCCTTCGATCTTCAACTCCAAATGCTCTCCTCAGCGCCTTTGATTGTATATTCTGTGGTATTGGATGCCTTTGAAGGTGGTGAGACGTCCTCCTTTTATAGTGTATGAGATGTGATCTTATGGTTACAATCCTACAACCAATCGGATTATATAAGATAAAAATTGTATCATCTGTGAAGGAGATTGAATAATCTTTATATATATTCATCCGATTTTTGCTTCTGATCTTGTAATATCTTTTAGTTCCGACTTCTATCTTCTCTTGTGATCTTTTCTTATATCTTTTCATATCTTTTAGCTCTACTTCTGATCTTTAATGATGTCATGCTCCACGATGCTCTCTTTTCGTGCCACATCATCACCTTTTACCTACAATTTCACAAATAAAAGTGTGTAGACCTCTATTCTCGAAATGTATATGAATATGGACAAAAAGTCATACAATCTTCATCAAATGTATGTAAAACTGAGGTGATAGACTCGTATAATGCATGAATATTTTGGTATGTAATTCATGTCAACAAAATACGCCATACTTGCCTCTTGCTTGTCTCCAAGCAAGGTTCAAATCTAGAATACAAGATGATATGGATTATATAATGCTTAAAAACAAAAACTCTTTTTTTTGTAATGTGCTTCTTAATAATGGATCACTCTCATCATGATGTAATAAGGCATCAAAAGACAATGTATGAATCAATATAATTATGGCATGAAGGGCAAATATACTTTATCCAAATAATATACATGAAATGTAGGGTATAAAATGTAGAGATAATCATAAGAAAACAAATCTAAACCATATAAGGCTTAAGCATGTGCATAAAGGTCTCAAGAACTTTCAAATATAAAGGCCAAAGAAATGAGTTAAAGGGTGGGAAGATATAAAGGATATGTGGTTGTAAATTCCGGGAAAAGGGAATAAAACTTCACCATTTTTGAACTCTTTTGCAACCACCGAAAACAGAACTTCACTTTGCGTTTTGCAATTTTTACTTTTTTTCACTTTTGATCACTTGGACAAAGGTGCACAACAACCGAAGCCTCGTAAATCAGCAATTCTCAATTTCTAGAGATACCTCAAACTGTGATGCACATACCATGACTCATTAGGAGTATCGCTCAATCCGAATTTGGCAAGATACAAAAACCTGGCTATGTGAATGGTGCCGAGTTAATCATCATCATGATTGACGTCCCCAAACCTATTTTCTATACTTTAACACATTTCGCCTTAGCAACAACTTCACAACGTATCACATTTCACACTAGCATGCTTCCTAATTCCCTGAAAAGGTAAAGGGAAGAGAATAATACATATGAGGTGTTTAACGTGGATAAGAAGAAGAGGAAAGATCGAACCGCCTTAGTCATTCCAATATGATGCATAAGAACTTATTTGTTGTTTTCGATTATTATTCTTTAATTTCATCAAGACATCAAGTAGCATACAAATTATATATATTTTTTCAAATAAAGGGTAAATGTCCATATACGTCATAACTAAACCCCAACATACAAACAATACTCAATTGGTCTAGTGGTTGTGGTGCTAGACTTGTAACCTACCCGGATGTAGAGCGGCAAAGCCGATCGAGCCGGGTGTTACTTCTAACCCTGCAAAAAAAAACCCCAACATACAAGACTTTCTTTGCCATTTTTACAAACACAATTGTCATCATCGAGGTCATATCCTTTCTTAGAAGCACATAATTTTTGAAATATTTTGATTTTTTTGGAGTTTTGATAATGGATGAAAATACAATAAAAATGTCCGAAATGAAACGTGTGACTAGAGTTATTACAAACCCAAAATCTGAAAATGCAAACGCAATGAAACTAGATGTGTGACAAGATGATAAAAAATTATAAGTACCCCCACCCCATACTTAAATCTTACATTGTCCCCAATGTGAAAACTCAAGTATAGAATGGAGAAAAATATTTACAATGTAAAAGATGAGTCTCTTAATCCTGCGGTGGTGGTGGCGGTGGTGGGTACATCGGAGTTTTAGAATCATAGAAACGGCCAAAGGTATGATAGTAGAGGTCTTTCAACTGGCCGTCTTAGGAAGAATGGCGGCCCCGTACCTCGGTCCGGAACTCCAGGAACTCTCTCGTCAAAGTGGACATCTGGGTGCTGAAGCTTGAGTTGTCGTCTTTTCGTTGAGTCCGACGTCGACGTGAGAATGACCGGCGAGGCAGTCTAGCTGGCATCTCCTACGGAGGAGGGAAGAATGGGTCGGCCTCCGTCATGTGCTCATCCTCCGTAGCCTCGTCATCAATTGGCCTACTCGGACCTCCCTCCTGGTCAGTATCCAAAACCTCGGTATCTCCTCCACTACCTAACTCGAGCATGCCCCCACCTAGAGCCTGTGTATCGGTGGGATACCCCTCAGCGTCGCCTCCTATATCCTCAACATTTGCACCCTCATCCTCAGTGAAATGCTCGAATCCTTCCTTCCAGTAGTAAACATCTTTGAACGTGTAGCGCGCCTTCCACAAAATCTCCTACGGTTGTCTATCACAAGGCATAGAAACATGTTGCTCTCCTTGCCCTCTCGGAACAATAAAGCCTCTAGAAACCAACATTTGAATGCCCAATGGCTGTGCCTCTGCAGCAAGAGTACACGCCGAAATGTCGACTCCCAATGCCTTGGCCACATAGGTCACAAGGCCTCCAACACAAATGTGGCCGCCGGATTTGTTGGCAATCTTTGCCAAGTAGTCCGACAACATAGTAGCATAATCCGGAATCGTGCCCTCAAACATGCAATAAAGGATAAAGAGCTCATTTGCTTGTACCTTCTATGGAGTCTCCATTCTTGCAAACATCGACTCGCTCAAGATCCGATGAGTTATCTTGAAGGTGAGATTGTATATACTCTTTTCCTTAGAGTTTCCGGGTCGTCATTTGTCACCTTTGACACATCCAATGGAAATCCTTTCCCAAAATTCATCGGCCTTAACTCCGTGAGAGGAAGTGCCTGCATGTGAGACAGGAAAGCCAAAGAAATTCACAAATACTCCGATATCAAAGTTATAATTCTTGTTCATCAACCTAAAGGTGACATTCCTTGTGTTCGGGTCATGGGCAAAAGAACTAAGGAATTTTAAGGTGATTTCAACATAAGCATTCTCCATAATTTGCACAAACACAGTAAATCCAATTTTCTCAATGATCCAATCAATGTCTTCCCTAATATGCAGCACATTGAGCTCATCTAACTCAATATAATGAGGTGCAATAATAGAGCGAGCGAGAAGACGTTCATACTTGCATTTGTGCTTATCTTGGATGACGGGGAGCCTTGGAGGAGGTGGTTGAGGAGCTTGGGGAGGTTGGGACAAAGATACCCTACAAGAAAACAAATTTTTACCAGATCTACGGAGCTTATCCATCAAAACTGGGGAAAAATCGGGTTGTTCTTGCCATAGATCGACCGATTTTCCTGGGTAGTCACTCGATTTTTCCTTGTTTCGATCGATTCTGCAACAATTTGTTCAAAGTAACAGCACCAAAACACTCCACAAACAATTTCTAACCCTTTTAACTAAACAATTTCAGCAAATAAATTCCTCAAAAGAGCAGATTTGAGAGAATTGAAAACTTAGGGTTTTCGAATTTAAAACCTGAAATTTGAGAGTTCCGTTGTTTTTCCAAGCTGGATGTTGCTTCAATCTTTTTTATCTCTTCGAGGGCTACGGTTTTGGCTCAAGAACGAGCGAAAACGCTTACGAAATGAAGATTTGAGGGATAGGGAGGCAAATCGCCGTTCTTGGTCGTGGAAGAGAGAAAATGAGAGTGAGGGTTTGTGAGGAAGAAGAAGAAAGAAGAACCTTTAAGCTTTCGGATTTTTCTGAAGAAAATCGGACGATTTTTAGGGGTCGATTTTTTTCGGGTCGATCTCAGTGTAATCCGTCAGGAACAGAAGAAAATCGGTCGATTTTTTAGGTGATCCGATTTTTCATCCGATTCCAATCTACGAATTTTGTCAGATTAACTCAATTAAATTATTTAATTACTCCAGATCGACCGATCTCTTTGGAACTTCATCCGATTTTTATCTTTTTTCTCCTTTAAAAAACTTTTATCAATTGCTTCCTCCAAAACCTTGATCATAGCTTTCTTCCTTGTGGTTTGTACCTATTTTTTGTCATCACAACATGAGAAAACCCGGAGAGTACCAACGAAAAGCAAACACAACTAATCTACTCTAACCAAGAAAAAGAAAAAGGACGTAGAAATACCTTGGGTTGCCTCCCAAGAAGTGCTTCATTTAAGGTTTCTAGCTAGACCTATCTCCCTCTAACAATTACTCGAGAAGGGTAGGAGCAATGTCCTCAACCGGCAGTTCCGGTGTGTATTTCTTCAAACGGTGTCCGTTGACATTGAAATTTCCCATTTTATCGCTCCATATGTCAACTGCACCATGAGGATAGATATGTTTGATTAGAAAAGGTCCACACCAACGGGATTTGAGTTTACCTGGAAATAGACGAAGTCTTGAGTTAAAAAGAACGACGAGATCTCCGTCTTTCAGTTCCTTTTGAACGATATGCTTATCGTGCCATCTCTTCATCCTTTCTTTATAGATCTTCGCATTCTAGTATGCGTTGAGACGGAGCTCTTCAAGCTCATTATTGTCCGGTAGGCATTTCTCTCCAGCCTCTTTCAAATCAAAGTTGAGCCATTTGATTGCCCAATGTGCTTTGTATTCCAGCTCTACCGGAAGATGGCAAGACTATCCCTGGACGAGATTGTATGGTGTCGTTCCTATGGGAGTCTTGAAAGCGGTTTTTTATGCCCAAAGTGCATCATTTAACTTGAGTGACCAATCCTTCCTCGTTCTAGAAACAGTCTTCTCTAGGATGCTCTTGAATTCTCTATTCGAGATCTCTACTTGTCCGCTTGTTTGAGGATGGTAAGGAGTGGCGATCTTGTGGGTAACCCCATACTTAGACAATAGAGTTTCGAACTTATGGGTTGTGAAGTGCGTCCCTCCGTCACTAATGATAGTTCGGGGCGTTCTGAATCGTGGGAAGATCATTCTATTGAAGAACTTCACTACCACCATAGCATCATTAGTGGAAGAAGCAATTACTTCGACCATCTAGAAACATAATCCACAGTTAGAAGTATGTATTGGTTTCCACAAGATGATGGAAAAGGTCCCATGATGTCTACTCCCCATACATAAAAAATCTCAACCTTTTAAATATTGTTGAGAGGCATTTCATTCCTTCTTGATATATTTCCTATTCTTTGACAAGCATCACAAGCAACAACAAAATTCTGCACATCTTTGAATATAGTTGGCCAAAAGAATCCTGATTGTAATACCTTGGCGATAGTTTTGTGTGAATTAGTGTGTCCACCGCAAGGGAGTGAATGTCAATGACGGATAACGCTTTCAACCTAATCTTCCGGAATGCATCTTCTAATCATTCCGTCCAGTCCTCTCTTGAAAAAGAGAGGTTCGTTCCAATAGTATTGTTTGACTTCTTTGAAGAACTTCTTTCGTTGAGCATATGATAATCCTGGGGGTATCTCATTGCAAACTGAGTAATTAACAAAATCAGCAAACCAAGGTTCGTTACCTCATGCGATTTGTTGAAGACATTCCTCGATTTCATGTAGTTTCTCATCCGGAAAGGAGTCATCTATGGGTAAATCCTCCTCCTTACCTGTGATGTGTGGAAGTCGACTAAAATGGTCCTCTACCAAGTTCTCGGATCCTTTCTTGTCACGGATCTCTAGATTGAACTCTTATAGAAGGAGAATCCATCTTATAAGCCTTAGCTTCGCGTCTTTCTTTGTGAGCAAGTAGCGGACTGCTACGTGGTCGGTGTAAACGATCACTTTTGCTCCCACAAGGTAAGAACGAAACTTCTCGAAAGCATAAACGACGGCTAATAGTTCCTTCTCCGTCGTAGCGTAGTTTAGTTGGGCCTCGTCTAGCATCTTACTAGCATAGTAGATGGCATATGTCCGTCCATCTTTCTTTTGCCCAAGAACAACTCCTACGGCTACATCACTAGCATCACACATGATCTCAAAAGGTAAGTTCCAATCTGGTGGCTGAATTATGAGAGCTGAGATTAACACCTCTTTGATCCTGTGGAAGGCATCTAGACAATCCTTTGAAACCTCAAAAACCATGTCTTTCATTAGTAGGTTAGTCAATGGTTTATAAATCTTAGAAAATTATATAATGAAGCGTCTATAAAAACCTGTGTGACCAAGAAAACTTCTTACTCATTTCAGTGATGTTGGAGGCGCTAGTCTTTCGATGGTCTTGATATTTTCTCTATCAACTTCGATGCCGCGGCTGGATACCATATGTCGAAGGACAATGCCTTCACTAACCATAAAGTGAAACTTTTCCCAATTTAAGACAAGATTAGCGTCTTCATATCTTTGAAGGACTAGTGAAAGGTTAGCGAGACATTCATCAAAGGAAGAACCGTAAACAGAAAAGTCATCTATAAAAACCTCCATTATATTCTCGATGTATTCGGATAAGATGGCCATCATAAACCTTTGAAACGTGGCTGGAGTGTTGCAAAGTCCGAATGGCATTCGTCTATAGGCAAACGTTCCCCATGGACATGTGAACATGGTCTTCTCTTGATCATCGGGATGAATGGGGATCTGAAAGAAGCCACTATAACCATCTAAATAGCAAAAGTGGGAGTTTTGTGCTAACCTTTCAAGAATTTGATTGATGAAAAGAAGAGGGAAATGGTCCTTCCTCGTTGCAACGTTCAGCTTGTGATAGTCGATGCACATCCTCCATCCTGTCACTATTCTCGTAGGAATGAGTTCGTTGTTCTTCTTTGTTATAACGGTCATTCCTCCTTGCTTCGTAACTACATGGACTGGACTAACCCATTTGCTATTGGAAATAGGGAAGATGATTCCGGCATCAAGAAGCTTAAGAATCTCCTTCTTCACAACCTCTTTCATGATCGGGTTTAACCGTTGTTGAGGTTCTCGTGAAGGTTTATGGTCATCTTCCATCAATATTTTGTGCATACACAAAGAAGGTTTAATGCCAACAAGATCATCAATATTATAACCAATATCCTTCTTGTGCTTTCTTAGTCCAGCCATTAATTTATCAAGTTCAATTTCAGTCAATTTAGAACTTACAATAACCGGTTAAGTAGAACTCGGTCCTAAGAAAGCGTACCTTAGATGATATCGGGAGGGTTTCAATTCTAAGATGGGAGGATCTCTAGAAGGTGTGTCCTGGCCAGTGGAGGAGCTTGGAGAAGAATTTGGAGTCGAAGAAGATGCGTTGTTGCAAGCGGAAACGCTTTCAATCGATTTTTGAAAACTCACAAAAGCTACAGTAAAATCGGTCGATTTGGCCCTGTTCACCCCATTTTTCATTCGATCTCCAGCTATGACTTTTGCAAAATCGACTGAATTAATTATTTTTATTTTCAGAAATCAGCCAATTTTCCTGTGACGATCCCATTTCTTCATCTTTTTTCGTGCATTCTTCTAGTTCTTCAAATTCATTTGTGGGATCTTCCTCCAAGGTTCTTAGTGCTCGAACCTCGATGTTGCATTCATCCTCTTCCCCTTCATCTACAATACACAAACTAATGACTTTCTCAAGAGGATCTTTGATTAGAATCGAACTTACCTCTTCTCTGGATGCCTCATCATCATCGTAAGTGTTGCATATGTCATCTCCCGTAGATGGCCCTTTGAGCATTGAGGAAAGGTGGGATTTCACATGCTCTTCTCCAAGGTTGAAGGAGAGTATTCCGTACTTGACATCCACAACGCAACCCGTAGTTGCAAGGAAAGGCCGCCCAAGTATGATTGGAATGGGATGATCTGCAGGAATGTCAAAAAGAACAAAATCTATGGGAATGTAAAATTTACCTAGCAAGACGGGGATGTCTTCTAGAATTCCCACGAGATGTGTGATGGACCTATCTGCCATATATAGAGTCATCTTGACGGGTTGTGGTGTTCCAAGTCCAGCCCTTTCACACAAAGCAAGTGGTATTATACTAACGCTTGCTCCAAGATCACAAAGAGCTTCGTATGTGACTTTCACAATGCTAATAGGAGCGCAGAAAGATCCGGGATCTCTCAACTTCTTAGGAATTTCTTCTTTCATCTTTTGGATAAGTTCGGAAAGGGATATTAATATGTAACTTTCTCATAAGGTCAATGAACTTACCGAACTGTTTGTCGATCCTTTCTCTAGCACGAGACTTTGGAAAAGGTAGCGGAGGTTTGTATGCTGGAGGGGGTATATAGATCAGTTCTTTCTCCTTATTGCTAGGCTCCAGCTTCTCAACCATTGATTGCTTTCCTTTATCCACATTGTTTGGTAGCGGATCGTTGGTTGTGATTCCGCTTCTTGTAGTGATAACATTCACTTGGCCCTTGGGATTGTTTTCCGTTTTTCTAGGAAGCTTCCCTTGATCCCTTGGAACTTCTCCGGCATTGGTGAATATTTGATTTTCCAAGGCTTTTTGTGCCTTAGTATTAGAAGTAATTGCACTTTCCGTTCTACTCATTTTTCCGGCCAAGGCTTTGATCATTCCTTCAAGTCGATCCTTGGGTGCTAAACTCGAAGACGGTTCCTGGCTCTTCAAAGGAGTAGAAGTAGAGGAAGAAGGGGTATTAAGAGCCTTTTCAGCATGGAAATAAGGGTTACCGGAATTATTTTGGTTGGATTTCCATTGGTTGTTGTGATTCCGGTTGTTGTTGTTGTAGTTATTGTAGTTGTTGTTCCTATTTCCTTGTTGATTCCCTTCATTATTTCCTCTTCCTGCGTAGCTAGTATTTTGTTTCGATGCTTTCGTTTGATTCTTCAAGTGATCTTTCAAAGTCTTTATCTCATTGTTGAGAGCGTTGATTTGATTCACGCTATCTGTTGTAAGATTCAACCCTAGAGTTCTTGAACTTTGGCTTCTAGTGTCGGATCCTCGTTGGGAGTATTTCTCAACAATTTGAGCTTGCTTTTCAACAAACTCCCAAGCGTCGTCGACTCTCATATCCATGAATTTTCCAGCAGAAAGAGATTGGAGTTTGAACTTGGCTTCTCCATCCAAACCTTTGAAATAAATTTCCAGCAGCTCAAATTTCGGAATGTCATGATGAGGGCAATCCAATAGAAGGTCATTAAACCTTTCCCATGATTTATGCAAGCTCTCGTTGTCCTTCATGACAAAGGCATTTATCTTGCCTCTCAACTCCTCCATTTTTTATGATGGAAAGAATTTGGTGAGGAATTTCGAAGTCATCTCCTCCCAAGTATTCACTCTTGCGGTTGGAAGTGATTGATACCAAGCGAGCGTCCTATCCTTCAAAGGAAAATAAAACGGTCCCAATTTATATTTGTTGTTAGTTGCTCCTGCAGGTTTCATATTTTCTATAAGAATTTTATAATTCTACAAGTCCTGATGTGGAGATTCCCTCTCCAATCCTCCAAATTGACTTTGGCGGATCATAATAATAGCTTGGGGCGAAAATCAAATATTCTTCTCCATTGGATCGATCATCACAACCGGACAACGTGTTTGTTGAAAGGGATCCATTCTTTCACCCAATGTTTGTAGTATTCCTATCAGCGGATCTTCATCTCAACCCTTGGTATAGGGTTTGGTGCAAGTGGTGGCACAATGAGAGGTGCTGGCGGATTTTCTGCAGCTCTAGCATTCCTTTCCGTTTGCTCCTTTAGTAGTCGAATAGCTTTTCTCATCTCGGTAATGTTAGCTTGATGCTGCTCTTCCTTAGCTATTCCTTCATTCCTTAGCCTAATGAGAGCTTCATCTCGTTCTCTCACTCGATCTAGAGCCTCATTCAATTCAGCTCTAAGGTCAACTTCTCCTTCGTTATTTGCAGCAACCATTCTTTTAGCTTCTTTCAATCTCCTTTTGTAAGTCTTTTCAGGTTCGGGATCATAGGGTATGATTTCTTTACTCGCTCGAGTTTTTAACATAAACATACTACAAGATCCTACAAGAACACTTCAAGAAAAGCGATCAATAGTAAAAGCAAGGAGTTTCCAAGTTAGATAACCGAAACCGAATTTGGTCTAAGCCAAATCCCCGACAACGACGCCAAAAACTTTACGCTCCAAAGGGTATGTGCAAGCTTTAATATTTATACCGAGAATAAATGAAATAAGAGAACCCACAGTGTACGGATCGATCGCAGTAAAAGCAAGAATTTCAGGGTTAAACTCAAGGATTTGGTGAAATCAAAATCAGAATAAGATATCTAACAAGGAAAGATGCAATTGTTGAGAAGAAAAGACAAAGATTTTGTGTAATATTTGGGAAAAAGGATTCTAAAGATCAAGGAATCCGATTGCGGTTTTTGATTCAAGACTTCTAAAGATTATAAGGACAGAGTTGAGATTGTTAAGGTATGTGTTCTAAAGTGGAATGATGTACGGTGAAGTCTCCACCACCCATGTCCAAACCCAAAGGCTCTAAATAAAGGATGTTGAGTCTTGATAAGATAGAGGATCTAAGGGAGGGATGGATAATATTTTCAAAATAAAACACAAACCCAAGGGAATTAGGTTAACTCACAAAGGTAAGGGTTATGACACACTCAACCTTAATAGAGGGGTTTGAATCCTCTATTACCTAGATCTTGTAATCATTGGTAACCAAGGATGGGAATTACCGGGTAAGTCTCTTCCCACACTCGGATATAGGTTAGAAAGGTTCAACAAGGATAGGGTGTAAGCAATCTTTAACCAAAGACAAAGGATAAGGCACAATAGGTACGACAAAAGGAAAAATCGGGTTGTTCATCACTAGAAATCGTCTGATTTACTCAACGAACACCCTGATTTTCCTTTCTGCGATGGTTAATCTCAACTCTCAAGGTCCAATTTGTTTATAAAGGTCAATCTATCATCATCTCAACCACAATCTTCAACCAATCACCCTAGAATTACAAGGGTTTTATCCAAGAATACACATTATCAAAATCAAAAGAGATATTTAATCAAGAAAGTAAAGAATTTGAGAGAACTTTGAATCTTGAATAAAACGAAACCAAGAACGTATGAACAATGTTTCAATCCTTTAAAATATAAAGAAAAACTCAAAGAAAACTCCAAATCACGATTACAAAGACAAAATAACAAATCAAAGCACACAAACTTCCAAGAACTCTATTCTTGGATTAGAACTCCAAATCTTCCTTCGATCTTCAACTCTGAATGCTCTTCTCAACGCCTTTTATTGTATATTTTGTTGTATTGGATGCCTCTGAAGGTGGTGAGACGTCCTCCTTTTATAGTGTATGAGATGTGATCTTATGGTTACAATCATACAACCAATCGGATTATATAAGATAAAAATTGGATGATCTGTGAAGGAGATCGACTTATCTTTATATATATTCATCCGATTTTTGCTTCTGATCTTGTGATATCTTTTAGTTCCGACTTCTATCTTCTCTTGTGATCTTTTCTCATATCTTTTTATATCTATTAGCTCTACTTCTGATCCTTAATGATGTCATGCTCCATAATGCTCTCTTTTCGTGCCTTATCATCACCTTGTACCTACAATTTGACAAATAAAAGTGTGTAGATCTCTATTCTCGAAATGCATATGAATATGGACTAAAGTTCATACAATCTTCAACAAATGTATGTAAGACTAAGGTGATAGACTCGTATAATGCATGAATATGATGGTATATAATTCATGTCATCACGCTAGCAGGGGAAGAACCTTACTGTGATGACGGCTTGCCGTGATGGCAAAATGTAGCCCGATGTCCTGGCTTCCCGCAAGAGAAGAAAGTCAGTGGGGCTCTCGGGAAATTAGTCCTCGATCACATGTCCATATGCTCCGCAGTTCTAACACTGCCGGCCTCTATCAGAAGTGTGTGCAGACACTGGATAACTCGAGCGGCCTTGAGTTTGGCCTCGCCCATACCCTGATGCGCCTACACCAGTTTTCCCAATACGTTGTCTCTTCTCAGACCGTCCCGTCTGAGAATTCCTCCTCTGGCTGGCCCGCTCACGCTCAAAAGCTGAGGCTTTATCCTAGTAGTCTGTCAAATACTCGCAACGGAAATCCGCCATGTAAGAACGTATACTCTCCCTCAGCTGACGGGAGAACAAATACACGTGCTAGTCCTCTAGAGGTGCAACTAGACCCAATAATTCCAGTTCATTTTGAAATCTGCTAATCGCCTCTACTATGGCACATCCACAAAAAACCTACCTCGACAAAATCCTGCAGTTTCTCCCTCCTCAGAGAGGCAGGGCAGAAACGCTCTCTGATCATGCTCCTCATCTGATCATAAACTGGTAGTTCGAATCCGCATGGTCCTCCACCAATACTGAGCTAGGTCACGGAATAGAGTCTATACTAACTCTATCCGTCTGTCCTCTAAACATCTAATAGACTCAAGGGTTGAGTCTACATGCACAATCCATACCTCAACCTCTAACCCCACATTTCCAGAGAAAGGGGGTACTCCCATAAGGTGAAATGCCTTCAACCAAGTGTCTAGTGGAGGCCCTCTCGACTCCTCTAGAGCTCTATCAACCTCAGCAACACGTTTCGGTATAATTGGCGCCTGGGTAGCTCCTTAGGACATGATCCGGGGCATGTCTACCCGCTTTGACATCCTCCTCGATTCAGCGGATGTAAGCGCGGAACTTTGGTCCCCTCATAGAGACATGATCCGAGTCATCTGACTAGACTCGTTGTGATCATGTCTCCCAACCATACCGCTCCTAGTCTCAGGAACGACACTCACAACAACCTTCTCATGGACATCCTCCGTAGTAGACAGATTAGCAATGGGAAACTGTCCTTTTCCTATCACTACTAGAGGAAGAGGGGGTCTACCCCTACCTCCTCCAACTACAAATGCCGCTCTAGTCCAAGCCATCTGCGGGGTATGAACACCTAACTTATAAGCCTATATATATGCCATATGTATATATATATATATATATAATACTTAAATCCAACATTCATGCACAATTCAACATAGTATACATATATATATATTATAAGAGTGATTTAAGGTAATTTTATAACTATGTTAAATATGAAATGTAATCCGTGAATAAAAATAATAATCTATTAGTTAACATAATTTATTATATAAATATGATTACATCCCGGTCATTATAAGATCCTATGAGAACACCCCCTAGCGTGAGAACATTAGAACAGATTCGTAATTATTATTAGTTTTGTTACAAAGGTGCCATATCATTTAATGTATTATTCGTAGTTATTGTTGGATTCCTAATTATTATTATTCGTAGTTATTATTAATTATCATATCTACTCTAAATCTCAACCCTTAATACTCACCATCCAATGGTGTACAATTGTTCTCATTTTCTCACGTTAGGGGTGTTCTCATGGGAACCACACCCTATATATATATATATATATATATATATAGGGTGTGGTTCCCATGAGAACACCCCTAACGTGAGAACATGAGAACAATCGTACACCGTTGGATGTGAGTATTAAGGATTGAGATTTAGAGTAGATATTAAAAATAATAATAACTACGAATAATAATTAGGAATCCAACAATAACTATGAATAATCCACTCAATCAACAATAACTACGAATAATACATTAAATAATGTGGCACATTCGTAACAAAACTGATAATAATTACGAATTTGTTCTCATGTTCTCACGTTAGGGGGTGTTTTCATAGAATCTATACTCTCTCTATATATATATATATTACTTAAATCCAACATTCATGCACAATTCAACATAGTATACATACATATATATATATACATATATATATATATACATATATATATATATATATATATATAATATATATACTGTCGATATTTTCAAAAGGGTGATGGCTTCCCATACACTCTATCCCAAAACAACTATACTCAATTCAAAACCAAAAATCTTTTTGAAAAGTCAGACCCCTTTCGGGTTCTGTTTATTTATCTACTCGACCTTTATTGCAGATTGCAAGTGCCATTGTTGTCAACATAAGGCTCTGATACTAATTTTGTAACACCCCGGATCCGCGAGACTCGGGGCGCTACTGGGATAGGATCTCACAATGGATCCTGACCCTAACTTGACAACAAGTTCACTGGATCTTACAACAAGGCACATATAGATTAAAACCAAATACATCAAACTATATATATATATATACAATTAGAAGGTTTACAAAACACCGTTGAGTCCAAAACAACCACACATATCCAAACATGTACATAATATCCCATAACCCTCTCCCAACCTTACTGTATGGAAGCCCTCAGGGGATCACCCATCTGGCTCACTCTGCAGTTCTACTATTCTGCAGAATATCTACAACACGGTATAAACCGTTAGCTAACAGAAATGAAAAAGAATGAAGCAATGTCACATATAATCACATCAACACATCATGATATGTAATGCCACACAAACACCCGTTTGTTATCTTCAATTACATTATTCTATTACTAATTCAACTTCTTTTGTAGCACGAGGAGCCATTAGAACCTCGCCTTTTCCCCATTTAACATAGGTCTTGCATGGGAATCTACCTCCCTGATGACATGAATTATGACCTATATTTAAGCATGCTTTTATGTAGATTTTCCCTTTATTTTACATGCATAAACATACATTCATGGCAATTATGGTTATACTCACCTATATTGTTATAATAGAGATCTACACAGAGTTTTATTTGCAATTGTAGTAATTTGACGAATTATGGAGCAAAATGGCACATTTAAGGATTAACCCTTGATGCGGAACAAAAAGGAGCATAAAAGGGAGCTAGGAAAGAGTTGAAGTATTTTTTGATACCGTCTGACGCGCCAAAGTATTTTCTGATACCGTCTTACGCACCAAAGTATTTTTTGATACCACACGGAGTGGGCTCTGATACCAGCGGACTCAATTTATTTTCGACCCAAATATTTAGGGTTTTATCTTTAAGATAGGGTTTATTTTTTTAGAGCCGATCTATCTTTAACCCATACTTGTAAACCCTAGATTTATTCTTATAAATGTCCAAGAGCCATCAACATTAAGGGGGGGGGACTCCCATTGAGGGACCGCACTTTATCACGTCAGAGAAGGAGATCTCGCTTTGGACGAAGATCACGCTTTAGGCCGGAAGGACGGCGCTCTTGGATTCCATTTTCCGCACATCGGAAAGGATTGCTTTACCATTTGAGAAGATTGAAGAAGTTCTTGATTCTACCTTAGAGATTTGTGAGGTTGTTCTAGTCTTTGATTCTTGTCTTTGAAAACACATTTTGGTATTATATTGTTTGATTGATTGAGTTACTGATTCTTTGAAGATTGGTTTTATTCTTCTTTGTATTCTTGGTTGCAAATTCTTCTAGATTTCTATTCTTAATTTTGAATTAATTATGATGATGATTGTTGGCTAAACCCCCTGCGATTCTAGGATTAAGGGTTGATGGTTGTGGTACAAATGATGATAGATTGATCCTTAACAGATCGGACCCTGAGAGTTGTGAGACGAAACCATTGAACGAGGATTTCCACGGGTTGTTCTTAAGGAACCACGACCGTGGTTTCCTAAGATTTGGCCGTGGTTTCCTTTATCTTGCACGTTTCGCTTTTGCCTTTATCCAAAATTCAAGACTGCATAAATCCTACCTTTGTTAACCTTTTTTGGCCTTTGCTTTACTGATTGTGATTATTTACAAGCTCTAGGTGATAGAGGATTCAATCCCCTCTATTAGGTGAAGAGGAGTGTCATGCCCTTTATCCTTTATCTTTCTTTTCCTTGGCTTTTGGTTTGTATGAGAGCTTAATCCTATCCTTGTGACCTCTTCTTGACAAGACTCAACATCCGTTAAGTAGAATCCTTTGGGTGGGACAAAGAGAAGTCGGATCTTAAACCGGATGACATTCCTATAGAAGATATACATACCTTGCTATCCATCTCTGTCCGAACATATCCTTAGACATCTTGAATCGAATACCGCAACCGGATACTTGGATCTTTAGAATCTGTATTCCCATTATTCTTGCTTCTATATTCTTTATTGTGATCATTGCATTGCATGCTGCCCAAGTTGGATTACCTTTATTTCTTTGCTCTCACCGATTCCCTAAGATCGACTCTGAAATATCAGCTCATACTACGATTGATCCGTACAATGTGGGTTCGCTATCGTTAGGCTTAATTCTTGGATATAAATTTAAAGCTTATTTGTGCACACACCTTTTGGAGCGAACAAAGTTTTTGGCGTCGTTGTCGGGGACTACATTTTTGCTTTTGCTATTGATCTTTTTTGAGTGTTCTTACAGATTTGTGTTCTTAGGTACATATGAAGTTCTCATTCCGGCAACGGAATAGAGTTTTGTCAAAGAACAAGTTTTTGGCGCCGTTGTTGGGGAGTTAGTCAAGACATATCCAGTGCACGGTTGTCTAACTTGGAAGTTTTTTGCTTTGTTACTAATCATTATACTCGAGTGTTCTTGCAGATCTATTTTTCTTTCTATGAGTTTTTGACCTTTCAAGGCCACCAATGGCTTCTAGGAGCTATGACCCTACATTCGATATAATATGGAGAGCGAGACAAATGGCTAGAGTGGACCATTATAAGTATTTGGAAGAGAAATACGCCTTCAGTTGGTTTGATATTGAAAGAGTAAGAGATTAAGTCATTGATGATGAGCTTGCCTATTGGGATGATCTTAATCCCCCTCATAGGTTTTAACAGCAAGGAGACATCTCTTATATGCCTCAAGTGCAACCTCCACAACAAACCTCCGAGGATCGGATACAAATGATGTTGGAAAAGATGTTAAAAGTGATGGACAAGCTGGAAGACGACATGAACGCTATTTATGAATCTAAGAAAGCCTTGGAAAATCATTTATCTAACAAATAAGAATTTCATGTCTTGAGCATTCCTCCTGTCGAACCCGATGTTCCTTTAGAAGTTCTTGAAGAAGAAGAAGAAGAAGAAGAAAAAGTGGAAAACCTCGACCCAACTGCTAAATCTGGGGTCGAGATTGAAGAAGAATCTTCTGAGTTGGAAGAAGAGAAAGATGTGAAGAACCTTGGCTAAATTACTGAAATTGTGGCCAAGGTTGTAGAAAGATCACCTGAGTTGGGAGAAGTTTTATGTGTTGATTGTCATCCTAACACAAATCTCGTCCCAAGTTTTAAAATGCTTTACAAGGTACTTTCTCTTACTCCCTTTGAAATTCCTATTAAAATTTCTAATTTTTTCAGAAATGCACCGCAGAGTTGGAGGTCTCTTCCGAAAGAACCTCCAAAGTGCAAGATGAAACCTCCCCTAAATTTGCTGAAAGAATATGCTCCTTGGATTACAAGGAGTGAAGCTATGGAGCACTTCACCGCTAAGGCGATAAAGTGTCTTTTGTTCAAGTGTGGGGTCACTCACGTGAGAAAGACCATACATCATCCCCAAGATGGAGATGGGGGAGCTAAGTGGAATCTCGAGGAACTGATTTTTCGATCCACGAAAGGATGGGACGCAAGGCTAGATTATGTCGCATTAAAGTGCATGAAAGCTAGAAGGATTCCGGTAAACAAACCGTACAAGCTTGTACGTAGGAGATCTTACCATTTGCCGGTGAAATTAGGAATCGGAACCTTTTCGAAAGAATTTTATGATGAGTTTGATAAGCAATTCAAGATGTTCAAGGTGCATTGAGTCATCTATGGAGATAGGTCCAACTAGCAATGTTAAACCAAGCGCTTCTTGATAGCATGAATTATAGTCTATATTTTGGGATTTGTTTAGACGTTTTATCTTCAATAATCTGCATGTTTGAATGTATATTATGTGATTATATTGTCGTTTCATCTACCTTTGCAGAAATCGAGGTCTACACCAAGTTTCGTTGTAATCGTAGGTAAAATGGCACATTTTGGACTAAAATGGAGCTAAAGGAGCTAAGGAGTCATTGGAGCTACATTCTGGAGCTTAAGGAAGAAACCAGGAAGCTTGGAATTAACAAAGAAGATTTACTTTGGACCAGATTTAAGAGATTTCACCTTCAGTTGAGGTTCACCTCGGTCAGCTATAGTACCATCTCGACGGAGGTGATTTTGAGGAGCGTCGCGACCGAGGCGAATACTCTGACACGGCGAGATATATTTTATTCTTGGCTGAAATCTTTTATTTTTGGAAGGAGAGATCTTATATTTTTGGGTTGGATTTCTGGAAGGAAGTTCATATATTTTAGGGATTCATTTATGAGATATGGATATATTTTATTAGGAAAATATCTTTTCAAGATATTTTATCTTTGGAGGGTAATTTTCCTATATAAAGGCCTGGATTTCCCACAAATTTGGCAACCCGCTACCATCATAACAGCTGGGGATTGAAGAAGCTGCAATTAGGAGGAATTTTTGGAAGGTTGAAGGAAGATTGAAGGAAGGAAGTTGATAGCTTTTATAGCTTTTGTGAAGGGTTTTGTAAGATTATCTTAGATTCCCTTCTTTGTTGACTTGTCTTGTTGGATTTGTGATCCAAGGAACGCTATTTGTTTGACAGTTGATTCAGTTATTGAAGCCTTGTTCTTAAGGTTTTTGTATTCAAATATTCATTCCCTTCCCATATATTTGATTATTGCTTTCATGATGATGAGTGGCTAATTTCCTTGTGCGATTCTAGGGTGATTGGCTGAAGGTTGTGGGAAAAACAATGATAGAATAATCTTATATTCCTGTAGGACCCTGAAAGCTCGAGTCTTTATTCTTAACCTTAGAACATCTCGTTCAGTCGATGAACATCTTGGCCGGGGTGGAATTCGTTTGACCGAGGTGACCTTTCTGATTCGTAAATGAGAGTTAAGTGTTAGAGTTTGCCAAATCCTATTCTTATTATACCTTTCTTGGTTCAATGAAAGCCTAGGATGAGACTTACCCGGTAATTCCTTTGTTTGTTTACCCATGATCATAAGTGTAGGTAATAAAGGTTCATCCTTTATTGGGGTTTGAGTGTGCTTTCATTCCATCTTTGTGAGTTAGCCTGAGACTTACCCGGTAAAGGTTGATTCTATTCCCTTAGTTGGAGTGTTAGTTTGAGATTATAGTTCCTTTCCTTAGTACCCTGAGACTTACCCGGTAATAGGTTCTTTGGCTTGGGATTAGTGAGTAGTGAGACTTACCCGGTGATCTATTCCACTTTAGTAACACCTTCCTTTTGCTAAACCTCAGCTTTGTCCGCTTATCTTTAGATCTTGAGTTGGAACCACAACTAGATGCTTTAATCCCTAGAATTGCATATTTCCTTTTATTGACTATATTATCATCTTTGATTGTTTTAATTGCTTTTGTGGTTAGTTGCAATACTGACAACCTATACTTGCTTTGTTTCACCTAAGTCCCTGAGATCGACACCCCGGAATTCTTGCTTTTACCACGATTGACCCGTACACTGCGGGTTCGCATCCTTGTTTTTAGCATACATCTTGGGTTATAAATTTAAAGCTTGCACACACCGTTTGGAGCAAACAAGTTTTTGGCGCCGTTGTCGGGGAATTGGTCTAGACCGAGCCAGTTGCGGTTGTCTTTCGGGGCTATTGCCCTTGTTATTACTAACCACTCTACTTGAGTGACTTTCGCAGGTTCTTTCTTGTAGGTTTATGCGAAGAACTCGCGCTGGGAAGGAAATCGTTCCTTACGATCCCGAACCAGAAAAGACATACAAAAGACGCTTAAAAGAAGCTAAGATGGCCAATCAAGAAAAGGAAGAAACTCGCGCAAGAACGGAAGCGATCGAAGAAGATATGGCGACTTTACAGGACCAATATCTACCTCGACCAGCTCCAGCTCCTCGACCGAGGCAGGACCCAGCTCCAGCTGCCCCGGCCGAGATACTTCCACCTCGAATGCCAGTCCGAGATGCTCTTTTTGCAGGTATTCCACAGACCCTAGGGCAGAGGATGGACACCAACCAGCAACTGAGGCGTCCAGGAGTCAACCTAGGTGATCCAGCGGACCTTTATTATGAGCTTTGACCGCAAGTTCTTTCCATGTTTCGCCAATGCCAGTTTGGAGGGTTAGAGAGGGAGTCTCCGCATCAACATCTACAAAACTATGAGATCTTGATGGAGACCTTGAGACCTTCAAGGCTGGAAAACAACAATTACAAGCTAAGGCCTTTCTACTTCTCTTTGAAAGATAGGGCGCTTACTTGGTATCAATCTCCCCCTCCAGGAAAAATCAACACTTGAGAGGAGATGAGGATGGAGTTCTTGACTAAATTCTTTCCCCCCTCTAAGACCGCTAAAATGAGAGGGAAAATCAATGCATTCATCATAAAGGACAAGGAGAGCTTGTCCAAGTCATGGGAGAGATTTAAAGACATTCTTTTATATTGCCCACATCATGGGATTCCAAAGATAGAGTTGTTGGAGATATACTTCAAAGGATTGGACGGAAACACCCAGTTCAACCTTCAACTACTATCTGCCGCCACGTTCATGGACATGCCGATTGACGAAGCTTGGGAGTTCAAAGAGAAACAAGCTTTACACATGGAGACATACTCCCACCAAGGAGCTGAAGGTGGAGTTAAAAGATTTAACTTTCAAGAAGCTCCACCAAACAATGATCAACTCACCTCTTTGAAGAATGATGTGAAACAATTGAAGGAACTTTTGGTTGCTCAAACCAAGAAAGAAGATGAATGATATCAAGGCTCAAGGAACAAAAATAGTTACCGGAACAACAACAACGGTTCCCGGAACAACAACTACAACAACAATAGAGGATCCAACATCAACAATTGGAGGACAAACAATCAAAATTCGGGTAACCCTTACTCTAACTCCAATTCGAACGACTCCTCTAATCCTTTCCTCTCTCTTCTTCTTCTTCTTCTTCTACTCCATTGAAGAGCCAGGAGAAAGGATCAAGTTCGTCCCAACCGGAAAAGAAAGATGCGGTGCTGGAGGCCATCTTGATCAAACTCAACTCTATGGAGACATCCATAAATTCATTTTCGAAGGCACAAAAAGCCTTAGAACAACAACTCTTTAACAAGGCGAATGAAGCGCCAATAGATCCAAGGAAGCTTCCAGCAAGGACGGAAAGCAACCCCAAGGGACAGATCATGGCAATAGCGACGAGAAGTGGACTGAAGACTGCAGAACCAGTGCCTCGGTCGATGCCAGTGAAGAACACCTCGGTCCAGGCATGGTTGAAGAACACTTCGGCCGAGATGCCAACCGAGGTCAAACCTCAGAGAGCGTCGGAAAAAACTGAAGTTTATGTTCCGCCTCCTACATATAAACCACCACTTCCTTTCCCCCAGTCAAGGGTCAGAGCACATCTAGACAAGCATTTTGGTAAGTTCCTTGACTTGATGAATAAACTACATATTAATATCCCTTTCCTTGATTCTATTCTAGGGATGCCCGCATATGGGAAGTTCTTAAAAGAGATTCTATCAAGGAAGAGGAAGTTGGAAGATTTTGGTGAAGTAAGGATGACATGTAAATCCTCGGAGCTTATTCAAGTCATGAAGGAGAAGATGCCACCCAAATTGAGAGATCTCGGCTCATTTTGCATTCCCATTCAAGTTGGGGATGTCACTTGTGAAGCATTGTGTGATCCAAGAGCCAGCGTGAGCATCATCCCACTGGAGCTATGTGTGAAGATCGGACTTGGAGAGCCCAAGCCGGTGAAGATACGGTTGTATATGGCGGATCGTTCCATTACCCATCCCGTGGGCATTTTGGAAGACGTTCCGGTTAAGTTAGGTAACTTCTATTTACCTATAGACTTTGTTGTGCTTGATATTCCTGCAGATTAACCCGTTTCTATCATTCTCGGGAAACCATTTCTAGCAACTTCGGGTTGCAATGTGGGTTGTAAGAACGCCAAGTTAAAGTTCAACATTGGCGGAGATGAAGTGAAGTTTGCATTGCTTGCGGCAATGAAGGGAGAGCAACTAGGAGATGATATCTTCTACATCTATGATGAAGAAGAATCAAGAGAATTGGTGAGCTCTATCCTTATTAAAGATCCACTTGAAAAAGTTATTAGCTTTAGCTTAATGGAGGAGGGTATAGATGCTTCTTGTGATGTAGATATACGGAGCTTAAAGGTGCTGGAAGAAGATCCAGGAGCTAAAATTGAAAAATTAATCCAGGAGAAGAAGATCTCCAGTTTCGGTCCCAGTTGCAGTACCTCGACCGAGGCACTTTCTGGACCAAGCGAGGTGTTCTTGACTGAAGAACATCTCGGTCACCCTCTCTGGACCTCGACCGAGGTTGAAAGCGAGATAATGTCAACTGAGACTTCTGAAAGTCCAGTTCTTCGATCTACTCCACTGGAAGGAGGAAGCAAAGATCCACCTCAGAAAGCACCCCTAGTTGTGGAGCTTAAACAACTCCCAAGTCACTTGAGGTATGCTTTTCTTGGACCGGATTCTACTTATCCCGTCATCATTAGTGCTTCCCTCTCCGAATCTGAATAACTAAACTAATGCATGTCCTGAGGAAGCATTAAAAGGCTTTGGGTTATACTATTGATGATCTTATTGGAATTAAGCCTTCGTTCTGCATGCATAGAATACTAATGGTGGACGATCATAAGACTTCACGGGAACCTCAAAGAAGGTTAAATCCGATCATGAAAGAGGTTGTAAAGAAAGAAATTCTTAAGTTGTTGGATGCAGCTATCATATTTCCTATCTCGGACAGCAAGTGGGTGAGCCCAGTGCATGTAGTTCTGAAGAAAGGAAGGATGACCGTTGTCACGAATAAGAACAATGAGTTAATCCCAACTAGGACCGTCACGGGCCGGAGGGTGTGCATCGATTACAGGAAGCTGAACGTGGCAACTCAGAAGGACCATTTTCCACTTCCCTTCATCGATCAAATGCTTGAACGGTTGGCCCAACATTCACATTTTTACTATTTGGATGACTATAGTGGCTTCTTCCAGATTCCTATCCATCCGGATGATCAAGAGAAGACCACTTTCACTTGTCCATGGGGGACATTCGCTTATAGAAGGATGCCATTTGGATTATGTAATGCACCCGCTACCTTCCAGCGATGCATGATGGCTATCTTTTCCGAGTATATAGAGGAGATCATGGAGGTATTTATGGATGATTTTTCAATATATGGTTCCTCTTTTGATGATTGCCTATCTAACCTTTCTCTAGTGCTACAAAGATGTGAAGACACTAATCTTGTTTTGAATTGGGAGAAGTGTCGCTTTATGGTTAATGAAGGCATTGTGCTAGGACACCTCGTTTCTAGTAGAGGTATTAAAGTCGATCGAGCTAAGATCAAGACTATTGAGAAACTTCCTCCCCCTTGTTTAGTTAAGGGAGTACGGAGTTTTCTCGGGCATGCAGGTTTCTATAGGAGATTCATCAAGGACTTCTCAAAGATCTCTAAACCACTAACTAAACTCTTGAATAAAGATGTTGTTTTTGAGTTTTCGCAGGAGTGTCTCGATGCATTCTACAGGATTAAGGAGGCATTGATCTCCGCTCCCATTATCCAACCTCCGGATTGGACCTTGCCCTTCGAGATCATGTGCGATGCGAGTGATGTGGCAGTAGGAGCGGTGCTTGGACAAAAGAAGGATGGCAAGACCACCGCCATTTACTATGCTAGCAAGATGCTAGACAAAGCCCAGCGTAACTACGCCACCACCGAAAAGGATCTATTGGCGGTTGTATATGCTTTTGAGAAATTTCATTCTTACTTAGTAGGGGCGAAGGTTATTGTTTACACCGACCATGCAGCTATTCGTTACTTGCTTGTTAAGAAGGATGCCAAGCCACGTCTTATTCGATGGATTCTCTTGCTTCAAGAGTTTGACCTAGAGATCCGCGATAAGAAAGGATCCGAAAATTCTGTTGCGGATCACCTCAGCCGGCTACCTCCCTCTTCACGCGAGAAGGACGAACCACCCATAGATGATTCATTCCCCGATGAGCACTTGCACTTGTTGGAACGGTTGATAGACTTCCTTATCTCACCCCATGATGGAGGTGAAGTATGGGGTGAGGATACTTTCCAGCATGTTTAGGGATACCATACGGTCCAGCTAGCGACCTTAAATCAAGCGCTTCTTGGGAGGCAACCCAAGGTATTGCTTTCTTTTCCCCTTTTTCCAATCTAGCTTTAGATAGTTTGCTTTTGCTTTGCTTTGCTTTGTTTTTGGCGTCCTGGATAGACAACAGGTGACATCTAAGGAAGGAATACAACCCAGGAGAAAAACTGGGAGGACAAAAGTTCGAGAATTTGAGAAGACGGAGTTTGACTGAGACACATCTCGGTTGTTGTCACAACACCTCGACCGAGATGATGCTTGAGCAACCGAGGTGACTAGGGTTACCGAAGATCCACCTCGGTCCATATCACCTCGGTCCAGTCGAGACAATCTTGACCGAGGTGACAGCTGTTCCAGAAAAGGGTATAAAAGGGGGCTGATATTTCTCTCTCTTCCCTCTCTCACCTTCTCGACCGCGGCGCACAGATTCAACTCGTTCTCCAATCTTCAATCGTTTTCGACGATTCTTGCTTCCAAACTGCAAGGAAAGGGTGAAGGATCGGTTTGCAAGCGACAATCTGCAAAAAAAATGCTCCAAATCGACCAAATCTGGGGTAATTCGAAAAAAACCCTAACTCTCCCTTCTTCACTATTTTCGATCGATTTGGGCTTTGGTTGCCCCTACATTGTGCTGAAAAAGAATTAAGTACCCCATAGGAACCATTGGTAGTGATATCGGGGGAAAAGAACTGGATTTCTGAGAGTTTTGATCGAACAACACATCGCCTCGGTCCAGTCGACCTGTGCCTCGGCCGAGGTGTTCTTGAGAGTTGTCAGGGCAACCGATGTGGTCTGACAGTGAGAGAGAAAGATGAGTTCTGACAGACAGCTGGTTCTGAAAGATAGATCCTCTCCTTCTCCTTCTTCTTCTTCTCGCCGCTCCATATCGGTGATCCACGAGCATCACCAGGTCGATTATGACCGTATTGCTGCACGTCCAGTGGTTGCACCACGATTTCTGGACATTTCTGCTTTTGATTGCCTCCACGTGGATGAGGATTTGAGGCAGATAATAGCTATGGTGGGGCTGGAGCAGTTTACAGAGATTAGAGCTCCAGCCTACCTCGAGCCCACTTGGAGTTTGTGAGCTCCGTGACCTACTTGCCTACTGAGCGTGCCATCAAGTACCGGTTGATGAACCGAAACTACTTAGTTCCGATGGACCATTGGAGGGACATCTTCGGCTTCCCGGCCCCCACAATTTCTGACTTTCCTTCTCGCGCCGTGGCTCGAGAGTTTTGGGGACAAATAGCTCATGTGGTTGAGCATGTTGATAGGTGGAGACCTGGAGACTCCAGGGAGCGGATTATCTTCCACCTAGCCTTTAGACTTGCTCACCGGATCTTCAGCGAGACACTTCTGGCGCGTATTGAGACGCCCCAGAAGATTAGACAGGGGGAGCTGCTGAGTCTATACTGTATGGTGACCGGAGGAGTTCCGGATTTTGGGGTGATGCTGGCTGAGGATCTTCACAGGATCAAGGCAAAGGCGAAGGGAGATATATGTTGCGGCGGTCTAGTGACTCACATCGCGAGTTACATGGACTTGGACTTGAATGCTTGTACTATGGTGGCGGCTGCCAAGCCGCTCGGGCTGCAAGAGATGATCACTAGTAGGATCTTGGTTCCTCGCGGACTTACTACGCCGTATGTGGCGATGCCCTGGGAGCAGACTGCACCTCAGGGTATTAGATGGTCATCTTAGTTCTCCGTCTATGACCCGCATTACTGATACACCGCGTGGATTCCTTTTATGGAGGACGCGAGAGACACAGCAACAGCAGCCCAGGAGCAGGATGATGAGGAAGTTGAGGAGGAGGCAGATGAGGATGACGGTGGCGGTCTGCCATGGACACAAGTACAGATACAGTTGGTACTAGCATACCAGTCGTCGATCTAGACGACGAGGAGACAGAGGAGGAGCCAGCTACAGCACCAACACGTCCTGCCAGGCGTAGGGTATGCAGACAGAGGGATCCAGTCGCTCACCACCGGATTGATGATCTGACGGACCAGATGATAGATTCCTACGCCGCCTTATCCCTAGAGATGAGAGAGATGCGGGAGAGCCAGCACTACCAGCACAGGATGGCTGAGATTCAGTTTCAGTAGATCATGGGGTACCCGTTTGACCCATCTCAGTACCCGTACGTGCCACCACCACCACCACCGGATTGGGATTAAAGCTTGCAGGATTTCTTTATTTATTTATTTATTATGCAGCTCAGCATTGTTCGGTGAGTACTCTGTTTCTTTAGACTTATTTTGACCCATTGGGACAATGTGTTCCAAGTATGGGGTATTTATTTGGATGTATTTATATGACTTATGTGTATGCTTGGATGACTTTACCGGATATTATTATTTTATCTTGCTCTATGTGTTTATTTGAGACTGCATGCATGCATACAGGTTATGTGATTGAGAAAAACGTCAAAAACTAGTTAAGAAAAAAAATTTATGACCTCGACCAAAGTGATTTTGACCAATCGAGGTATAGCACCTCGGTTGACTTAGAACATCTCGACCGAGGTGGTTTAACTGAAAGTTTTCGAAACGATTTTTGTGCTTCTTATCTGGATATGACCTCAGTGATGATCTTGTTTGCAGATTGGTTTTGAAATCTTTATATGTTTGAAAGGTTTTATAATATGTTTAAGTTGCTAAATGCTTTGTTTGAAATTTGTGGCATGTTTAATACTTTGTTTTTATCCAAATTATGTAGAATTTGAAGGTTGACACCACATGATGAGTTCTCTCACTCTCTTCCTGGAAAGATCAAGGAAATTCATTCTCTTCTCTTCTTCTTCTTGATCATTCTTAGCCCCTCATATACATATTTGCCTCCCTTTACCTATCCGGGAATTTGGAAGCAAGCAAGTAAAAAGCAAGTGAAAGAAAAGTTGAGATGTTGGCTGAAAGTTAGAAAGAAACAAATAGGTATGGGGAAGTCAATCATGATGATGAGTAACTCGGCACCATTCACATAACCGGGTGTTTGTGTCTTGCCAAAGTCGGATTGAGCGATATTCCTAACGGATCATGGTATGTGCATCAAGGGTTTGAGGCATCTCGAGAAATTGATGATTGTTGATCTCCTAGGCTTCGGTTATTGTGCACCTCTATCCATGCATCCGAAAAAGTAAAGTAAAAAGTAAATAAGCAAAGCATATTGGTGGAAGATGTTGAAGTTCAAAGGAAGTGAAGTAAGATCCCTTTTCCCGGATTCTAGCACCACATTTCCTATATACATCCCACCCTCACACGTTTCTTGACCTTCTTTTGAAAAGACCTTGAGACCTCGAGCTTGTTGATTGACTTGGTGGTTTAAACTGGATTATACATGATTAATTTCGATAATTATGATTTATTATGCATTCTATGATTTTATGCAAAGATGAACAACTTTCTTATATTCAGAAAATGTTTTGATCATGTTCTGATTTTAATTACCATGAAGCATTCTCTTAGAGTGATCTACGAGTGGAGCACACCATTAAAAAGTTTTGAAATACTTTTTATTGATCTTTATGACTTATAATCCATTATATCCTGTATCTAAGATTTGGAACTTGCTTGGGGACAAGCAAGGGACAAGTATGGGGTATTTTGATAGCATGAATTATAGTCTATATTTTGGAACTTGTTTAGACATTTTATATTCAATAATCTGCATGTTTGAATGTATATTATGTGATTATATTGTCGTTTCATCTACCTTTGCAGAAATCGAGGTCTACACCAAGTTTCATTGTAATCGTAGGTAAAATGGCACATTTTGGACTAAAATGGAGCTAAAGGAGCTAAGGAGTCATTGGAGCTACATTCTGGAGCTTAAGGAAGAAACCAGGAAGCTTGGATTTAACAAAGAAGATTTACTTTGGACCAGATTTAAGAGATTTCACCTTCAGTTGAGGTTCACCTCGGTCAGCTATAGTACCATCTCGACCGAGGTGATTTTGAGGAGCGTCGCGACCGAGGCGAATACTCTGACGCGGGGAGATATATTTTATTCTTGGTTGAGATCTTTTATTTTTGGAAGGAGAGATCTTATATTTTTGGGCTGGATTTTTAGAAGGAAGATCATATATTTTAGGGATCTATTTATGAGATATGAATATATTTTATTAGGAAAACATTTTTTCAAGATATTTTATCTTTGGAGGGTAATTTTCCTATATAAAGGGCTGAATTTCCCACAAATTCGGCAACCCGCTACCATCATAATAGTTGGGGATTGAAGAAGTTGCAATTAGGAGGAATTTTTGGAAGGTTGAAAGAAGATTGAAGGAAGGAAGTTGATAGCTTTTATAGCTTTTGTGAAGGGTTTTGTAAGATTCTCTTAGATTCCCTTCTTTGTTGACTTGTCTTGTTGGATTTGTGATCCAAGGAACACTATTTGTTTGACATTTGATTCAGTTATTGAAGCCTTGTTTTTAAGGTTTTTGTATTCAAATATTCATTCCCTTCCCATATATTTGATTATTGGTTTCATGATGATGAGTGGCTAATTCCCTTGTGCGATTCTAGGGTGATTGGCTGAAGGTTGTGGGAAAAACAATGATAGAATAATCTTAAATTCCAGTAGGACCCTGAAAGCTCGAGTCTTTATCCTTAACCCTAGAACATCTCGTTCAGTCGATGAACATCTCGGCCGGGGTGGAATTCGTCTGACCGAGATGACCTTTCTGATTCGTAACTGAGAGTTAAGTGTTAGAGTTTGCCAAATCCTATTCTTATTATACCTTTCCTTGTTCAATGAATGCCTAGGATGAGACTTACCCGGTAATTCCTTTGTTTGTTTACCCATGATCATAAGTGTAGGTAATAAAGGTTCATCCTTTATTGGGGTTTGAGTGTGCTTTCATTCCATCTTTGTGAGTTAGCTTGGGACTTACCTGGTAAAGGTTGATTCTATTCCCTTAGTTGGAGTGTTAGTTTGAGATTATAGTTCCTTTCCTTAGTACCTTGAGACTTATCCGGTAATAGGTTCTTTGGCTTGGGATTAGTGAGTAGTGAGACTTACCTGGTGATCTATTCCACTTTAGTAACACCTTCCTTTTGCAAAACCTCAGCTTTGTCCGCTTATCTTTAGATCTTGAGTTGGAACCACAACTAGATGCTTTAATCCCTAGAATTGCATATTTCCTTTAATTGACTATATTATCATCTTTGATTGTTTTAATCACTTTTGTGGTTAGTTGCAATATTGACAACCTATACTTGGTTTTTTTTTACCTAAATCCCTGAGATCGACACCCTGAAATTCTTGCTTTTACTACGATTGACCTGTACACTGCGGGTTCGCATCCTTGTTTTTAGCATACATCTTGGGTTATAAATTTAAAGCTTGCACACACCGTTTGGAGCGAACACTTCTTCGGAGGCATCCCAAGGTATTGCTTTCTTCTTGCTTTCTAGATTAGCTTAGTTAGTTTGTTTTTATCGTTTTTGTTGGTTCGTTCCCGGTTTTTCTTGTGTCTTGGATGACAGGAACTATACAATCTTTAAAAAGATGTGAGGAAGAATAGAAAAGTCGGAATTGTCGAAAAGGACGTAAAAAGGGGATTCCACGGGTATAAATAGGTTTCCATGGCTGTGGTTCCTATTTTTCACCGTGGAAGCACAAGTCCAGAGGCACCACGGATGGTTCCACAGCCGTGTTTTTGCGAGGATGGTTGTGGTTTTTCCGAAAAAAAAATTTTACGGAAATTTTTTCACCCGAGAGACGTTCCCCTTTCTTCATTCAACAACATTCTTCGACACCGATTGGAGTATTCAGAGTTTCCTATTGAGCTTCTATAGATTCCCACCACCACCGCCCGATTAATGATTCACCTTGCATGATTCGCCTTCTTACATTGTGAGTATTTTTTTCCGCCTTTTCTTTTGTTCACATTGGGAACAATGTGAGTTTTAAGTATGGGGTGGAGGTATTTGCAATACCATTTGCATGTTTTATGTCTTGCATCATGTATCATTTTGAAAAATCCAAAAACTTGTGAAATTTTAAAATGTTTGTGCTTTTAGGATGGACATGATCTTTATCATAATAATTGTTTTGTGGAATAGCTATGATGATTTTGATATGCTTGAATTGATTTATGACATATGTGAGATTTGCATACTTTGTTAGAATTTCATGCATGTATGATAATTTTCTTTCATTCTAAATCATGTTGAGTATTGAAGATTGAAACCGCATGATAAGTTCTTACACTTCTTATTGATATGATTAAGGTGTTTCGTTTCCATTCCTTTCTTCTTCTTGATCACCTTTTAGCTCCTCATGAATATCGATATACTGCCCCTTCTTACCTATCTGGGAATTAGTATGTAATTGTGTAATAGTTGTGAAGTTTGAAGTTGAAAGTGATGAAGTGTGTTAGAAAATAGGTTTGGGGAAGTCAATCATGATGATGATTAACTCGGCACCATTCACATAGCCGGGTGTTTGTGTCTTGTCAAAGTCGGATTGAGCGATATTCCTGACGAGACATTGCATGTGCATTACGGTTTGAGGCAACTCGAAAAATTGAGTCAATGCTGATTTCCTAGTCTTCGGTTATTGTGCACCTCTGTCTTTGACCTCAAAAGTAAAGTCGAAAAATTATGCTGAAAAAGAAGAGCAAAGCTCCTATTGGTGGAAGTTGAAGTGTGCTTAAAGAAGTTGTGATGTTACTATCCTTTTTTCGGATTTTTCACCACATATCCTATACATATTCCACCCTAACACGTTTCTTGACCTTCATTTGAAAGACCTTAAGATCTTTGAGTATGTTGTTTGGCTTGGTGGTTTAAATTGGATTCCTCATGATTGATTTTGATATATTTCAAGTTATGATGCATGTCATGATTTTCTTGCTAAGTGTGATTATCCTTTCCATGCTATATTTCAATTTGATCATATGATGATTTTCATTAGCTATGAAGAAATTCTTTGAGGGTGATCTGTGAATAGAAGCACAACCAAAAATATTGTGGTTTTTCTTTGTTTTTGCATATTCATAATTCATATCATCTTGTATCTTAAGTTTGAACCTTGCTTGGGGACAAGTAAGAGGCAAGTATGGGGAATTTTGATGACATGAATTATGACCTATATTTAGACATGCTTTTATGTAGATTTTCCCTTTATTTTACAAGAATAGACATACGTCCATGGTAATTATGGTTATATTCACCTATATTGTTTGAATAGAGATCTACACAGAATTTTATTTGCAATTGTAGTAATTTGACGAATTATGGAGAAAAATGGCACATTTAAGGATTACGTCTTGATGCGGAACAAAAAGGAGCATAAAAGGGAGCTAGGAAAGAGCTGAAGTATTTTCTGATACCGTTTGACGCGCCAAAGTATTCTCTGATACCATCTGATGCACCAAAGTATTTTGTGATATCACACAGAGTGGGCTCTAATACGAGCGGGCTCAATTTCTTTTTGACCCAAATATTTAGGGTTTTATCTTTAAGCTAGGGTTTATTTTTTAGAGGCGATCTATCTTTAACCCATGCTTGTAAACCCTAGATTTATTCTTATAAATGTCCAAGAGCCTTCAACATTAAGGGGGGACTCCCATTGAGGGACCGTACTTTATCACGTCAGAGACGGAGATCTCGCTTTAGACAAAGATCACGCTTTAGGGTGGAAGGACGGCGCTCTTGGATTCCGTTTTCCGCACATCGGAAAGGATTTCTTTACCATTGGAGGAGATTGAAGATGTTATTGTTTCTACCTTAGAGATTTGTGATATTGTTCTAGTCTTTGATTTTTGTCTTTGAGAACACATTGTGGGATTATATTGTTTAATTGATTGATTGAGTTATTGATTCTTTTAAGATTGGTTTTATTCTTATTTATGTTCTTGGTTGCATATCCTTCTTGATTTCTATTCTTAATCTTGAATTAACTATGATGATGATTGTTGGCTAAACCCCGTGCGATTCTACGGTGAAGGGTTGATGGTTGTGGTACAGATGATGATAGATTGAGCCTTAACAGATCGGACACTGGGAGTTGTGAGACGAAACCCTCGAACGAGGATTTCCACAGGTTGTTCTTAAGGAACACGGCCGTGGTTTCCCAAGATCTGGCCGTGGTTTCCTTTATCTTGCACGTTTCTCTTTTGCCTTTATTCAAAGTTCAAGATTGCATAAATCCTACCATTGTTAACCTTTTCTGGCCTTTGCTTTGCTGATTGTGAGTGTTTACAAGCTTTAGGTGATAGAGGATTCAAACCCCTCTATTAGGTGAAGAGGAGTGTCATGCCCTTTATCCTTTATCTTTCTTTTCCTTGGGTTTTGTTTGGTATGAGAGCTTAATCCTATCCTTGTGCCCTCTTCTTGACGAGACTCAACATCCGTTAAGTAGAATCCTTTGGGTGGGATAAAGGGAAGTCGGATCTTAAACCGGACGACATTCCTATCGAAGATATACATACCTTGCTTTCCAGCTCTGTCCGAACATATCCTTAGACATCTTGAATCGAATACCGTAACCGGATACTTGGATCTTTAGAATCTGCATTCTCATTATTCTTGCTTCTATATTCTTTATTGTGATCATTGCATTGCTTGCTACCCAAGTTGGATTACCTTTATTGCTTGTTCTCACTGATTCCTTGAGATCGACTTCGGAATATCAGCCCACACTACGATTGATCCGTACATTGCGGGTTCGCTATCGTTAGGCATAATTCTTGGATATAAATTTAAAGCTTATTTGTGCACACATCTTTTGGAGCGAACAAGTTTTTGAAAAATAGGAAACCACGGCCGTGGAAACCTATATCACCCCGTGGTTTCCGTCGATTTTTCAACAATCGACAACAACAAACAGCAAACTCACAAGCAAAAGTCCTAGGCTATTTCTAATTCCAGTTCCGTCCAGTTCTCAATCCAAATTTCCATGAAAGGTACAAAAGGTCACACTTCACCCCAAAGCTGAAACATAAACCCCCAAAACCAAGCTCACCCCCTGGGTTACTGGCTTTTGAGCACCTTCTCCACTCTCGAAAAGCTTTGAAAGGTGGTCACAACCCGTTATAATACACTTGTGCCTTTTAAGTATACATATATGGCCATCCTAGTCCGGTTTAAGTTATAAATGCAAGAAACATATGAACAAACACTCAAATCCACAACTGCTAGCCAAGTAAGTCCAACAGACTTACCAGAAATACTCGTAAACTTGTACCAAGTCACAATTCCCCCTCGAGGAAAGGATCAACGCTTGCATAAGCAAGGCATACACAATATCAAATACTGCTAAGGTTAGGAGACTCGTCTCTTACACCCCGTAACCACAACCAAACTATTACTCGTATCTAAAACTTGAATCCTCAACGTACACACAAATTCCTAAGGCATATTCCCAACATATATCTCATCAAGCTCATCATGAACCACTCTAGCCTATTTATACTCTAAAGCCAATGCCAAAGAAAGGAAAGAAGAAGAATACCATTCTTAGTATATCCTGCACACGCACTTGCTGAGGCAAGAAAGCGTTGGGGCGACGACACACAACAGGGACGGTGACACTCAGCCGTAGGGGCGACAACACTGGCTTGGCCGCAGGGGCGGTGGCTCCAATCCGCGGGGGAGGTCGAACAACAAAGGAATCCTCTGTGGCTTCTCTTCGATCCGTCTCTTGATCCTCTTCACTTATTCGTTGCCCCAAAGGCAATTAACATACGTATAACATCAAAATGGTCCAGGAAGATCAACACAAGCATTGCTTGTGGAACTCTTAAGATAAGAAGAGGGAAGAAAAAGAAAGAAAGAATGAGGAAGAAGAAGAAACCTATCACAACAGCTCAGGGGAGGGAAGAACGTCTCACAACCTCAACCAGCAACACAGCACAACAACAACATTTAACCTCAACATCTCAAACCAAATCAATCCCACACAAGCTCCACAAGATCAACTCTTATAAGATCTCTAAAGACACACCAAGGCAGGAGAGGAAGAACGTGAGGAAGAGAGAAAGTCTAGAAGAAAATGGGAAACCCTCGTCACAAGGGGAAATAATAAGCTTAAGAAGGAAGTAAAGGGTAAAGAACGGGTCCTCAGTACCGCTAGGGCGACTCGCCGCACATGCGGCCAAGTCATGGTGCAGGGGAGGGGTTCCTATGAACACTAAGGATATTACAGTTGTTGGCCCAATCACTACCTCCATCTTGGGTCAAGGATGACGGGAAGGTTAGAAAATTATCCATTATATCTTTAATCGTTACACTTGAATTAATGATCTATACTATATGAAGAACCGATAGGTGAAATAAATAAGTTAAAAGATACTCTAGAAAGGGGGGGGGGGTTGAATAGAATATGGGAAATTTTCGCAAACCCAATCTCAAGCCCTTGAAACTCCTTTCAAGGGCCTTGATGTCGATCTAAGCTCTTTGTGAAACTTTGATTTCAAGGGCTTTGAAACAACTTTCAATGGCCTTGACTTCGTGCTCCTGCAAAACAAAGTTAGTCACAATAGCGAGATATAGTGAGGAATGTAAAAGATCGACACGAGGATATGTTTACGAAGTTCGGCTCTAAATAGCCTACTCTCCGTCCCAGGGTATAGACTTAGGATCTAACTATCTATTATCAGCTTCAAAGAGTTTCAGATACAAACTAGAAGAAATCCCCTTCTTCTCTCATTGTAGCCAATGCTACGATCTAGCTCCAACTCTTCACCTAGCTATAATAGCCTAGTTACTACGCAGAGTAATACACACTCTACTATAACACTATTTAGATCTTCAAATGGAGCTCTTGTGTTTTATCTCTCTCTAAGGGGATAAAGCTTTTTTGAAAAAGAGAGAAAGAAAAACAATGAATCAAATGAAGATGTTTGGGTTGCTTGAAGACGTAAAGATGTTTCCGTGTAAGCTTGTGTATCTCCTTCTTTGATCATCATCTTCATTTATACTCTTTTATGGAGACGTCTTCTAGCCGTTGGAGAGATGACTGTTTGAAGATGAATCTTCTTCTCCATGAAGATCGCTTCCTGTTTTGAGATAAGGTATACTTTATAGATCTTCAAATCCTGAGAACACATCGATTCCTTAGCTCCTTAATCTTCTCGTTTTCTGTTGAACCGAACGAGAAGAAATCTTGATGCTTTTCGGTTTTAGAAAATCTTCTGAAAAGATCTTCTAATCTTCGGTTGAAAAAGATCTTCAGCGAAATCTTTTTGTTGAGCAAATCGTTCCTGGATAAATCTTCTTTGTAATTTGAATCCTTGTTTCGTGCAACTATATTTCTTCAAGGTCTTTGAGATCGTCCCTTTGTATAACATTATCTTCCTTGTGTCCTTGAATAATATTTGAAGGCCCTTGAAGTCCATATCAAGCCCTTTGAAATCTCCGATAAGTCCTGCACTGAGTTCAAACCAACCAAGCATCTAGAGAATATAATCAATACATTGTTAGTGTATCAAACTGCTACATTTGTGTTAAATCTTCCATCATCAACACCTGTAAAACATTATAAACTAGGTGGAGTTTTCACTATAAGCTTAAATGATGTTCTTATCTTAGGGCTGAGGGTGATCATTCGGTGTTGAAGAGAACTATTAAGTCGACCCGTTGTGGATTTGATGCTCTCATCAAGAGCATCCATAGAATGATCGGAGATCATATATGATTGACGTGATTCAGGGTAGCATAGAGAAGTCACGTACTGATACTATCATAAGCATCCAAGAAGGCCCGATGTTTACATTTTTCTTATTAGAAAGATGTCCAACAACTACATAAAGTACTTGATCGAGAATTGCAAATTGGCGTGCCAAGGGGCATAAGAATCTACATGTGACGACTGGTATTGGAGGCAATTGTACGGGATCCCTTGCGTACATGAGTTTCCAGTCGCCCTCCGGGAGAACAAATCTATATTTTTTACTGCAATACATCCCTTATGGAGACAGGTAGTGTGGCACGAAGTCACCGACGAAGTGGAAGAGCCCGAGCCTATACCTTTGTCGATGAGAAATATTACTCTAACATCCTCTATGACCATGCATCGGGAGGGTAAGCTGAGGCAGGAAATAGTGGACAAGTTTGGGACTTATGTGGAAACCATGTTGAACCCGACGGGATGAGTTTTCCGGGAGCCGAGAATTTCACATCCGTTTGATAAGGGAAACAAGGAGAGTCGTGTACCATCTCGATTTGAGCATGCTTGAGTTGGTAACAAATCACAAATAAGGAAGTCATCACAGGTTTCTAGAGGACGAGGTCAAGGAAGAGGTTTTAGGGGTCGAGGACGTGGTCGATATACCACCATCACCACAGGCAATTAAGGCGAGTACCACAGAGTTCGTGGCACTGGGGTCTCAGGCGATTATTGCAACTCATCCCTCCAAACTAGTGTTTCGAGGACTCAACTAGGGTTATCGGAACATCCCAACCTTTATGGTATCTTACGTCGATCGTGTCATAGATGTTCCGGGCGATGGACATTGCGGATATCGATCACTTGATGCGCTATTGGGTTACAAGCAACATGAATACATTCGTTTCCGAAGAGAGCTCGCTTGGGAGTGGAGTAGGCACATGTAGTTCTGAATGGATGTTCCTACCGCTACTCTCGCATACGCCACTTTACAATGAGTGACGCTTGTGGTCCTCTCTAGGTTGGACTCTTACACTTGCTTTACGTCATTCCATTACTAGTTCCATTCATTGATATTGTGACACGAGAAGTATTATAACTTTGGCCCTTGTCCCCGTGTAACCAACAGGAGTGGCGTGACGCTCTCCCCGTATACCATGAGGAGTGGTGAAGAAGCCCGCTTGTTCGCTCCAATAGGTGTGTGCAAGCTTTAATATTTTTACCAATAATAATTGCAAATAGCGAACCCGCAGTGTACGGATCGATTGTAATAAAAGTAAGAATTTCAGGGTCAACACAAGGACTATGGTGAAACAAAGATTGGTAATTCAGGTTGTCAATTAACAAACAAGCAGCAAATCAAAGCAATCAAAGATGATATAAAAGTCAGATAAAGAGAATGCGGATTCTAGAGATTAAAGCATCCAGTTGTGGTTCCGACTCAAGATCTCAAAGGATAACGCGGACAAAGCTGAGGTTTGCAAGGGGAAGGTGTTTCTAAGGTGGGAATAGATCACCGGGTAAGTCTCACTACTCACTATCCCAAACCAAAGATCCTCTCACCGGGTAAGTCTCAAGGTACTAAGGAAAGGAACTATAATCTCAAACCAACACACCACCCAAGGGGATAGAATCAACCTTTACCGGGTAAGTCTCAGGCTAAATCTCAAAGATGGGATGAAGGCACACTCAATCCCCAATAAATGATAAACCTTTATTACCTACACTCATGATCTTGGGTAAACAAACAAAGGAATCACCGGGTAAGTCTAATCCTAGGCTTGTGTTGAACCAGGAAAGGTATAACAAGGATACAATTTGGAAAATAGAAACCTCAAATTCATATAAGGTTCAGGAAAGGTTCACCTCATTCAGTTATATTCCATCCCAGCTGAGATGTTCAATGATTGAACGAGGTGTTCGTCGGTTAAGGTAAAGGCTCGAGCTTTCAGGGTCCACTAGGATAAAGATCATTCTATCATCGTCTTTCCCACAACTTTCAGTCAATCATCCTAGAATCGCATAAAGAACTTAGTCAACAATCATCATGATAACAATAATCAAATTTATAAGAAAGGAATCAATATTAGAACAAGAAAACCTTAACACAAAGGTCTCAACGACTGAATCAAACAAACAAACAAACAATCAATCAGCGTTCCTCAATCACAAATCAGAAAAGACAACAATGTCAATCCAACTAAGAAAATCTTACAAACTTCCTTCAAAGCCAACTTTAACTAGATTCCTTCCTTCCTTGATCTTCAACCTTCAAAACTTCCTTCAAAATCCTTTAACTTCTGAATCAGTGAATTGGTGATCCGAAAATGGCTGAATTGTAGAAAATTCAACCCTTATATAGAAGAGTTATCTTCCAAAGATAAGATATCTTAAAAAGATAATTTCCTTGAAAATATATTCATATCTTCCAAAATATATTAGCCAATAATAATATTTTCCTTCCAGAAATCCATCCAAAAATATATGATATTCACTTTCTAAAAATAGAAGATCTCAACCAAAAGTAAAGATCTCATGTCCCGTCATCAGTTCGCCTCGGTCCAGACGCTCCTCAAGATCACCTCGGTCGAGGTGGTACTGTAGTTGACCGAGGTGAGTCTCAGTAGAATGTGATTCTCTCTAATCTGGTCCGTAATCAATCTTCTAAATCATTTCCATGCTTCCTGAGATCTTCTTATAACTCCTCAAAGCTCCAGAATGTAGCTCCAACGACTCCTTAGCTTCCTTAGCCCCATTTCGGTCCAAAACGTTCCATTTTCCCAACAATTACAACGAAACTAGGTGTAGACCTCGATTCCCGCAAAGGTAGACAAAATAACAATATAATCAAAGAATATACATCCATACATGCAGATTTATGAAAATAAAACGTCTAAACCAATCCCAAAATATAGACTATAATATATGTTATTAAAATACCCCATACTTGTCCCTTGCTTGTCCCAAAGCAAGATCCAAATCTTAGATACAAGATAGAATGAATTATAAGTCATCAAAAAGATCAATGAAAAACATTTCAAAACCTTTGGTGATGTACTTCACTCATAGATCACCCTAAGAGAATGCTTCAGGGCAAATAAAATCAAGACATGATCAAAACATTTGATAAGTATAAGAAAATTGTTCATCTTTGCATAAAATCATAGAATGCATAATAAATCATATTTATCGAAATCAATCATGTATAATCCAGTTTAAATCACGAAGTCAATCACCACACTCGAGGTCTCAAGGGCTTTCAAAAGAGGTCAAGAAACGTATCAAGGTGGGATGCTTATAGGGTATGTGGTGCTAGAATCCGGGAATAGGATCTTACTTCACTTTCTTTGAATCACAACATCTTCCACCAATAAGCTTTGCTTATTTTTACTTCACTTTTTGGGATGCATGGACAGAGGTGCACAATAACCAAAGCCTAGGAGATCAGCAATCATCAATTTCCCGAGATGCCTCAAACCCTTGATGCACATACATGACCCGTTAGGAATATCGCTCAATCCGACTTTGGCAAGACACAAACACCCGGCTATGTGAATGGTGCCGAGTTACTCATCATCATGATTGACTTCCCAAAACCTAATTGTTTCTTTCTAACACTTTTAGTCAACATCTCAACTTCACTTCACTTGCTTTTCTTTGCTTCCAAATTCCGGGATAGGTAAAGGGAGACAATATGTATATGAGGAGCTAAAGCATGGTCAAGAAGAAGAAGAGAAGAGAATAAATTGCCTTAGTCATCTCAGGAAGAATGTGATAGAACTCATCATGTGGTGTCAACCTTCAAATTCAACATAATTTTGATAAAAAAAAAGTATTAAACATGCTAAAACTTCAAACAAAGCATTTTGCAACTTAAACATATCATAAAATCTTTCGAGCATATAAAGATTTCAAAATCAATCTGCAAATAGAATCATCATCGAGGCCATATCCAGAGAAGAAGCACAAAACGTTTTCGAAAAACTCTCAGTTAAAAGCCCATCTCGGTCGAGGTGTTCTAGCATCATCCGAGGTGTTCATCCTCGATCGGCCATGAACGTCTTGGTCGAGGTCATAAAAAAAATTTTCAAACTAGTTTTTGACGTTTTTTTAAACAAAAACCTGTATGTATGCATGCAATGACAGATAAGCATAAAGAGTCAAATAAACAATAATATCCATAAGAGTCATACAACCATCGAAGCAAATAAGTCAAATAAATACATCCAAATACCCCATACTTGGGACAAATTATCCCAATGGGTCAAATATAAGTCTAAGGAATCAGAAAACTCACCGAACCTAGCTGAAATGCATAATAAATAAAGAAATCCATAAAGCTCTAATCCTCGTCTGTTGGCGGTGGTGGATGTGGAATGTAGGGATGTTGGGTCGGGTCGAATGGATAGCCCATCACCTGCTGATATTGGATTTCCATCATCCGTCTGGTGAAATATTGGCTCTCCATCATCTGATGTGTCCATCCCTCAATATGTCTACGCTCCTCAGTGAAGCGCTCATGAATGGCAACTGTCAGGGTTGTGTATGCATCTATCATCTAGTCAGTGAGATCATCAATCCGTCGGTGGGCCTCGGGATCTCTACGTCTGCGGGATCTGCGCTGAGGTGGTGGTGGTGGTGTTGCTCTCTCATCATTTGTCGCCTCATCATCAAGGTCGACAATGGGAACCCTAGGGTTGCCGGTATCAGTACCGGTCTCCATGGCAGCTCCTCCATCATACCCCTCATCATCATCATCATCATCATCATCATCACCATCATCATCATCATCATCATCATCATCATTGTTAGTTGCATCTCTAGTATCTTGCATGTAAGGAAACCAAGCAGTAGACCAGAACTGACGGTCAAAGACAAAAAACTGTGATGATCACATAATGCCCTGTAGTCCAGTCGTCTCCCATGTCATAGCAACGTAGGGCGTGCCAAGGCCACGAGGAACAAGAATACATCTCGTGATAATCTCCTACAGCCCCAGCAGCTTTCCAGCCGCAACTTGTGTACAAGCTGAAAGGTCTAAACCCAAAGAATTGGCGATGTGGGTCACCAGCCCACCACAATAGATATCGCCCTTCGTGTAACACCCCGAATCTACGGGACTCGGTATACTACGGGTTGGGACCTCACAATGGGTCCCGACCCTTAGCCTGACAACAATTTCACAAGATCTTTTAACAAGACACACATGAAGGCCAAAACGAAATACATTGATGCAATGCAATGAAAGAAAACCCGAAAGGAAACAAACAGACTTCAGCCGAAAACAACTACAAAGACCAAACGCCATACAATGATACAATATACAAAACTCCAAACATGACTCCAAACAAAACCATTTCTAAAATGTACGGAACCCCGGCTGCCCACTCTTCCGGATCTCTCGGCCACATTCCTAACCTGCAAGGCAATATACAACATTCGGTATAAAACTGTTAGCTCATATTCGAAGCATTAGAATCAATGGGAAAGGCACAAACACAAGTAAATCATCATAAACACACAACATACTCAAAAGCACACCAATCCTGTTTATTATATTAATTATTATTAAGTCATATCCCGTTCTAATTCAACTTCTTTTGTGACACGAGAACCTTTCGAAACTCGCCTCAGTCCCCATTTCCGGCATGGAACGGTACAGATGCCTCCTGATAGCATGAATTATTGTCTATATTTTGGGGCCTGTTTAGACGTTTTATCTGCAATAATCTGCATGTTTGAATGTATATTATGTGATTATATTGTCGTTTCATCTACCTTTGCGGGAATCGAGGTCTACACCAAGTTTCGTTGTAATCATAGGTAAAATGACATGTTTTGCATCAAAATGGAGCAAAAGGAGCTAAGGAGTCATTGGAGCTACATTCAGGAGCTTAAGGAAGAACCCAGGAAGCATGAAAATGGATTGAAGATTCACTTTGGACCAGATTTGAAAGATTTCACATTCAGTTGTGATTTACCTCGGTCAGCTACAGTACCATCTCGACCGAGGTGATCCAGAGGAGCTGCTCGACCAAGGCGAACACCTTGGACGTGGCGAGAGATATTTTATTCTTGGCTGAGATCTTTTATTTTTGGGAAGAGGATCTTATATTTTTAGGTTGGATTCGTGGAAGGAAGAAGATGTTTTTAGCCCATATATTTTACCTATTTTTATGGGAAAATATCTTTCTGAGATATCTTATCTTTGGGAGGGAATTTTCCTATAAAAAGGGTCGGATTTTCCACAAATTCGGGGGGTGCTATAACACCGACACTGCTTAGACAGCCGTTTTATACCCCACTACAGTTGGGAGATTTGAAGAACCTTTTTGAAGGTTGAAGGAAGATTGAAGGAAGAAAGTTGATAGCTTTTATAGCTTTTGTGAAGGGTTTTTGTAAGACTTTCTTAGATTCCCTTCTTTGTTGATTGTCTTGTTGGATTGTGATCCAAGGAACGCTTGTTGTTTGATAATTGATTCAGTTATTGAAGCCTTGTTCTTAAGGTTTTTGTGTTCAATTATTCACCTTCTTCCCTTATATTTGATTATTGCCTTTATGATGATGGTTGGCTAATTTCTTTGTGTGATTCTAGGGTGATTGGCTGGAGGTTGTGGAAAAAACAATGATAGAAAAATCTTAAATTCCAGTAGGACCCTGAAAGTTCGAGTCTTTATCCTTAACCCTAGAACATCTCGCTCAATCGATGAACATCACGGCCGGGGTGGAATTCTTCTGACCGAGGTGATCTATCTGATCCGTAACTGAGAATTAAGTGTTAGAGTTTGCCAAATCCTATTCTTATTACACCTTTCCTGGTTCAATGCAAGCCTAGGATGAGACTTACCCGGTAATTCCTTTGTTTGTTTACCAAAGATCATAAGTGTAGGTAATAAAGGTTTATCCTTTATTGGGGTTTGATTGTGCTTTCATCCCATCTTTGTGAGTTAGCCTGAGACTTACCCGGTAAAGGTTGATTCTATTCCCTTAGTTGGAGTGTTAGTTTGAGGTTATAGTTCTTTTCCTTAATTCCTTGAGACTTACCCGGTAATAGAAGTTACGGTTTGGGATTAGTGAGTAGTGAGACTTACCCGGTGATCTATTCCACTTTAGTAACACCTTCCCTTGCAAAAATCTCAGCTTTGTCCGCTTATCTTTAGATCTTGAGTTGGAACCACAACTAGATGCTTTAATCCCTAGAATTGCATATTTCCTTAATTAACTTTTTATCATCTTTGATTATTTTAATCGCTTTTGTGGTTAGTAGTTGCATTGACAACCTATACCTGCTTTGTTTCACTAAGTCCCTGTGATCGACCCCTGGAATTTCTTTCTTTTTACTACGATTGACCCGTACACTGCGGGTTCGCATCCTTGTTTTAAGCTTACATCTAGGATTATAAATTTAAAGCATGCACACATTGTTTGGAGCGAACAAGTTTTTGGCGTCGTTGCCGGAGACTTCGTCTAGAACGAGCCGGTTGCGGTGATCTTTCGGGGCGCTTGCCCCTGTTTCTACTAACCACTCTACTTGAACGACTTTTGCAGGTTCTTTTTCTTAGGTTTATGCGAAAAACCCGCGCTGGGAAGGAAATCGTTCCCTACGATCCCGAACCAGAAAAGACATACAAAAGACGCTTGAAAGAAGCGAAGATGTCCAACCAAGACAATCGCGATCTTAAGGCCGAATTGAAGGAGGCGTTAGAACAACTACGCCTTAGCAAAGAAGAGCTGAACTAGAAAGGGAAGAAACTCGCACAAGGACTGAGACGATCGAAGCAGATTTGGCGGCTTTACGAGACTAGTATCTACCTCGACCGAACCCAAATCCTCGACCGAGGAAAGACCCTGTTCCAGATCCTCGACCGAGGCAGAATTCAGTACCTGTTGCCCCGGCCGAGATACTTCCACCTCGGATGCCGGTCCGAGATGTTCTTTTTGCAGGTATTCCACAAACACTAGGGCAGAAGATGGACCCTAATCAACATCTGAGGAGTTCAGTAGTCAACCTAGGTGATCTAGCGGACCATGATTATGAGCTTCGACCGCAAGTTCTTTCCATGATTCGCCAATGCCAGTTTGGAGGGCTAGAGAGGGAATCTCCACATCAACATCTACAAAAATATGAGATCTTGATGGAGACCTTGAGACCTTCAAGAATAGAAAACAACAACTACAAGCTAAGGCCTTTCTACTTCTCTTTTAAAGATAGAGCTCTTACTTGGTATCAATCTCTTCCTCCAGGAAAAATCAATACTTGGGAGGAGATGACGACGGAATTCTCGACTAAATTCTTTCCCCCCTCTAAAACCGCTGAAATGAGAGGGAAGATTAATGCATTCATCATGAAGGACAAGGAGAGCTTGTCCAAGTCATGAGAGAGATTTAAAGACATTCTTTTGGATTGCCCACATCATGGGATTCCAAAGATAGAGTTGTTGGAGATATACTTCAAGGGACTGGACGGAAACACCCAGTTCAACCTTCAACTACTATCCGCCGGCACGTTCATGGACATGCCGATTGACAAAGCTTGGGAGTTCATAGAGAAGCAAGCTTTGCACATGGAGAAGTACTCCCACCAAGGAGCTGAAGGTGGAGTTAAATGAGTCAACTTTCAAGATGCTCCACCTAACAATGATCAACTCACTTCTTTGAAGAATGATGTGAAACAATTGAAGGAACTCTTAGTTGCTCAAACCAAGAAGGAAGATCAAGGATCAAGGAACAACAATGGATACCGTAACAACAACGGTTCCCGGAACAACAACTACAATAACAATAGAGGATCCAACAACAATAATTGGAGGGCAAACAACCAAAATTCGGGTAACCCTTACTCTAACTCCAATTCGAATGACTCCTCTAATCCTTTCCTCTCTTCTTCTTCTTCTTCTTCTTCTTCTTCTTCTTCTTCTATTCCATTGAAGAGTCAGGAGCAAGGATCAAGTTCGTCCCAGCCGGAAAAGAAGGATGCGGTGCTGGAGGCCATCTTGATCAACCTCAACTCTATGGAGACATCCATGACTTCATTTTCGAAGGCACAAAAAGCCTTAGAACAACAATTCTTTAACAAGGCGAATGAAGAGCCAAGAGATCCAGGAAAGCTTCCAGCAAGGACGGAAAGCAACCCTAAGGGCCAGATTATGGCAATAACGACGAGAAGTGGACTGAAGACTGCAGATCCAGTACCTCGGTCGATGCCAGTACAGACGAAGACCACCTCAGTCCAGGTACAATCGAAGAACACTTCGGCCGAGATGCCAACCGAGGTGGAACCACAAAAAAGCGGAGGAGAAAACTGAAGTTTATATTCCACCTCCTGCATATAAACCACCACTTCCATTCCCCCAGTCAAGGGCCAGAGCACATCTAGACAAGCATTTTGGTAAGTTCTTCGACTTGATGAATAAACTACACATTAATATCCCTTTCCTTGATTCTATTCTAGGGATGCCCGCCTATGGGAAGTTCTTGAAAGAGATTCTATCAAGGAAGAGGAAGTTGGAAGACTTTGGTGAAGTAAGGATGACATCTAAATCCTCGGAGCTTATATAAATAATGAAGGAGAAGGTGTCACCCAAATTGAGAGATCCCGGCTCATTTTGCATTCCCATTCAAGTTGGGGATGTCACTTGTGAAGCCTTATGTGATCTAGGAGCCAGCGTGAGCATCATCCCGCTGGAGCTATGTGTTAAGATCGGACTTGGAGAGCCCAAGCCGGTGAAGATACGGTTATATATGGCGGACCACTCCATTACCCATCTAGTGGGCATTTTGGAAGAGGTTCCGGTTAAGTTAGGTAACTTTTATTTACTTATAGACTTTGTTGTACTTGATATTCCCGCAGATTATCCCGTTCTTATCATTCTCGGGAGACCATTTCTAGCAACTTCGGGTTGCAATGTGGATTGTAAGAACGCCAAGTTAAAACTCAACATTGGCGGAGATGAAGTGGAGTTCGCATTACTTGCGGCTATGAAGGGAGAGCATCTAGGAGATGATATCTTCAACATCTATGATGAAGAAGAATCAAGATAATTGGTGAGCTCTATCCTTATTAAAGATCCACTTGAAAAAGTTATTAGTTTTAGCTTAATGGAGGAAGGTATAGATGCTTCTTGTGATGCAGATATACGGAGCTTAAAGGCACTGGAAGAAGATCCAGGAGCTAAAACTGAAAGACTACTCCAGGAGAAGAAGATCTCCAGTTTCGGTTCCAGTTGTAGTACCTCGACCGAGGCACTTGGATTATGCAATGCACCCGCTACCTTCCAGCGGTGCATGATGGCGATCTTTTCCGAGTATATAGAGTAGATAATGGAGGTATTTATGGATGATTTTTCAGTATATGGTTCCTCTTTTGATGATTGCCTATCTAACCTTTCTCTAGTGCTACAAAGATGTGAAGACACTAATCTTATTTTGAATTGGGAGAAGTGTCACTTTATGGTTAATGAAGGCATTGTGCTAGGACACCTCATTTCTAATGGAGGTATTGAGGTCGATCGCGCTAAGATCGAGACCATTGAGAAACTCCCTCCCCCTTGTTCTGTTAAAGGTGTGAGGAGTTTTCTCGGACATGCAAGTTTCTACAGGAGATTCATCAAGGACTTCTCGAAGATTTCTAAACCTCTAACTAACCTCTTGAATAAAGATGTTGTTTTTGAGTTTTCGCAGGAGTGTCTTGATGCATTTTACAGGATTAAGGAAGCGTTGATCTCCGCTCCCATTATCCAACCTCCGGATTGGACCTTGCCCTTTGAGATCATGTGCGATGCGAGTAATGTGGCGGTAGGAGCGGTGCTTGGACAAAAGAAGGATGGGCGGACCACCGCCATTTACTACGCTAGCAAGACGCTAGATGAAGCCCAGCGTAACTACGCCACCACCAAAAAAGATCTATTGCCGGTTGTATATGCTTTCGAGAAGTTTCGCTCTTACTTAGTAGGGGTGAAAGTCATTGTCTACACCGACCATGCAGCCATTCGTTACTTGCTTGCTAAGAAGGATGCCAAGCCACGCCTTATTCGATGGATTCTTTTGCTTCAAGAGTTTGACCTAGAGATCCGCGATAAGAAGGGATCCGAAAATTCCGTTGCGGATCACCTCATCCGGCTACCTTCCTCTTCACGCGAGAAGGACGACCCACCCATAGACGATTCATTCCCCGATGAGCACTTGCACTTGTTGGAATGTTTGATAGACTTACTTATCTCACCCCATGATGAAGGTGAAGTATGGGCTGAGGATACCTCCCATCACGCTTAGAGATGCCGTACGGTCCAGCTAGCGACCTTAAATCAAGCGCTTCTTGGGAGGCAACCCATGGTATTGCTTTCTTTTCCCTTTTTCTAGTCTAGCTTTAGATAGTTTGCTTTTGCTTTGCTTTGTTTTGTTTTAGGCGTCCTAGACAGACAACAGGTGACATCTAAGGAAGGAATACAACCCAAGAGCACAACTGGAAGGACAAAAGTTCGCAAATTTGAGAAGACGGAGTCTGACTGAGACACATCTCGGTTGCTGTCACAGCACCTCGACCGAGATGATTCTTGAGCAACCGAGGCGATTAGGGTTTCTGAAGATCCACCTCGGTCCGTACCACCTCGGTCCAGTCGAGACCATCTCGACCGAGGTGACAGCAGTTCCAGAAAAGGGTATAAAAGGGGGCTGAGATTTCTCTCTCCTCCCTTTACCCTCTTCTCGACCGCGGCGCACCTCGCCTCTTCGTTCTTTGCTCGTTTTCGACGATTCTCGCTTCCAAACTGTAAGGAAAGGGTAGAGGATCACATTGAAAGCACCAATCTGCAAAAAAACGAACCGAATCGAGCAAATCTGGGGTAAAATTTGAGAAAACCCTAACTCCCTCTTCTTCCACTTATTCCTTTCGATTTGGGCTTTGGTTGCCCCTGCATTCTGCTGAAAAAGGATTAAGTACCCCATAGGAACCTTTGGTAGTGATTTTGGGGGAAAAGAACTGGATTTTTGAGAGTTGTAATCGAACAGCGCCTCGCCTCGGTCCAGTCGGCCTACGCCTCGGCCGAGGTATTCTTGAGACTTGTCAGAGAGACCGAGGTGGTCTGACAGATTGAAGAAAATGAGTTCTGACAAGCAACTTGTGTTGAGAGACAGATCTTCTCCTTCTCCTTCTTTTTCTTCACGCCGTTCTAGGTCGGTGATCCACGAGCGTCACCAGGTCGACTATGACCGCATAGCGGCCCGTCCAGTGATTGCACCACGTTTCCTGGACATATCTGCTTTTGATTGCCTCTATGTTGATGAGGATTTGAGGCGGATGATATCTGCTGTGGGGCTGGAGCAGTTCACTGAGATCCGAGCTCCGGCCTACTTGGAGCCGACCCTGGAGTTTGTCAGCTGTGTCACCTACTTGCCCACCAAGCACGCCATAAAGTACCGGTTGATGAACCGGAACTATATAGTTCCCTTAGACCACTGGCGGGACATCTTTGGCTTCCCGATCCCTACTGTTGCTGATTTTCCTTTTCGAGATATAGCTCGAGAGTTCTGGGGACAGATTGCTCATGTGGTTGAGCACGCAGATAGATGGAGACTTGGAGATTCCAGGGAGCGGATTATATTCCATCTGGCATTTAGACTAGCTCACAGGATTTTCAGCGAGACTCTTCTGGCGCGTACTGAGACGCCCTAGAAGATCAGACAGGGTGAGCTTCTGAGTTTATATTGCATGGTGACCGGAGGAGTTCCGGACTTTGGGATGATGCTGGTAGAGGATCTGCATAAGATTAAGGCGAAGGCCAAAGGAGATATCTGCTGCGGAGGGATAGTGACTCATATAGCGAGTTACATGGATCTAGATCTGAGTGCATGCACTATGGTGGCGGCTGCCAAGCCGCTCGGGCTTCAGGAGATGATCACCAGGAGGATACTGGTTCCTCGTGGTCTTACTACGCCATATGTGGCGATGCCCTGGGAGCAGACTGCACCCCAGGGTATTAGGTGGTCAACTCAGTTCTCCGTGTATGATCCGCATTACTAGCAGACTGCATGGATTCCGCTGATGGAGGATGCTAAAGAGGCAGCAGCAGCAGCAGCTCAGGGGCCAATTGAGGAGGATGAGGTTGAGGAGGATGATGATGGTGATGATGAGGATGGCGGTACTCCCATGGATACGAGCACAGATACAGCTGGGACTAGTGCACCGGTCATTGATTTAGATGACGATGAGACTGAGGAGGAGCCGGCTGCAGCACCAGCACGTCCCGCTAAGCGTAGGGTACGCAGGCAGAGGGATCTAGTTGCTCACCGTCGGATCGACGATCTGACGGATCAGATGATAGATTCCTACGCTACCCTGTCCCTGGAGATCAAAGAGATGCAGGAGAGACTACATTACCAACACACGATGGCTGAGATTCAGTTTCAGCATGTCATGGGCTATCCTTTCGACCCATCTCAGCACCCGTACGTGCCACCACCACCACCACCGGATCGGGATTATTGAGAGCTTGCAGGATTTTCTTTCTTTATTTATTATGCAGCTCAGCTTTGTCCGGTGAGTACTTTGTTTCTCTAGACTTATTTTGACCCATTGGGACAATTGTCCCAAGTATGGGGTATTTGATGTATTATTTGACTTTTATATGGATGTATGACTTGACTCTATTTGGATATTTATGTTTTATTTTGCTCTATATGCTTATCTGAGATTACATGCATGCATACAGATTATTTGATTGAGAAAAACATCAAAAACTGGTTTGAAAATTTTTTTTTATGACCTCGACCGAAGTGATTCTGGCCGAACGAGGTACTTCACCTCGGTTGACTTAGGACATCTCGACCGAGGCGGTTTAACTGAAAAGAATTTCGAAACGATTTTTGTGCTTCTTATCTGGATATGACCTCAGTGAAGATTTTGTTTGCTGACTGGTTTTGAAATCTTTATATGTTTGAAAGGTTTTATGATATGTTTAAGTTGCTAAATGCTTTGTTTGAAATTTTGGCATGTTTAATACTTTGTTTTTATCCAAATTATGTTGGATTTGAAGGTTGACACCACATTATGAGTTCTCTCACTTTCTTCCTAGGAAGACCAAGACAATTCATTCTCTTCTCTTCTTCTTCTTGATCATGCTTTAGCCCCTCATATACATATTTGCCTCCCTTTACCTATCCGGGAATTTGGAAGCAAGAAAAAGTGAAAAGCAAGTGAAAGAAAAGTTGAGATGTTGGCTGAAAGTTAGAAAGAAACAAATAGGTTTGGGGAAGTCAATCATGATGATGAGTAACTCGGCACCATTCACATAGCCGGGTGTTTGTGTCTTGCGAAAGTCGGATTGAGCGACATTCCTAACGGGTCATGGTATGTGCATCAAGGGTTTGAGGCATCTCGAGAAATTGATGATTGCTGATTTCCTAGGCTTCGGTTATTGTGCACCTCTGTCCATGCATCCCAAAACGTAAAGTAAAAAGTAAATAAGCAAAGCTTATTGGTGGAAGATGTTGAAGTTCAAAAGCAAGTAAAGTGAAGATCCTTTTCCCGGATTCTAGCACCACATTCCCTATATACATCCCACCCTCACACGTTTTTTGACCTTTGCTTGAAAAGCCCTTGAGACCTCGAGCTTGTTGATTGAATTAGTGGTTTAAACTGGATTATACATGATTAATTTCAATGATTATGATTTATTATGCATTCTATGATTTTATGCAAAGATGAACAATTTTCTTATATTTATAAAATGTTTTGAGCATGTATTGATTTTAAATTCCATGAAGCATTCTCTTAGAGTGATCTATGATTGTAGCACACCATAAAAATGTTTTGAAAGACTTTTTCATTGATCTTTATGACTTATAATCCATTCTATCTTGTATTTTATATTCGGAACTTGCTTGGGGACAAGCAAGGGCTAAGTATGAGGTATTTTGATAGCATGAATTATTGTCTATATTTTGGGGCCTGTTTAGACGTTTTATCTTCAATAATCTGCATGTTTGAATGTATATTATGTGATTATATTGTCGTTTCATCTACCTTTGCGGGAATTGAGGTCTACACCAAGTTTCGTTGTAATCGTAGGTAAAATGGCACGTTTTGCATCAAAATGGAGCAAAAGGAGCTAAGGAGTCATTGGAGCTACATTCAGGAGCTTAAGGAAGAACCCAGGAAGCATGAAAATGGATTGAAGATTCACTTTGGACCAGATTTGAGAGATTTCACATTCAGTTGTGATTCACCTCGGTCAGCTACAGTACCATCTCGACCGAGGTGATCCAGAGGAGCTGCTCGACCGAGGCGAACACCTTGGACGCGGCGAGAGATATTTTATTCTTGGCTGAGATCTTTTATTTTTGGGAAGAGGATCTTATATTTTTAGGCTGGATTCTTGGAAGGAAGAAGATAATTTAGCCCATATATTTTACCTATTTTTATGGGAAAATATCTTTCTAAGATATCTAATCTTTGGGAGGGAATTTTCCTATAAAAAGGGTCGGATTTTCCACAAATTCGGGGGGTGCTATAACACTGACAATGCTTAGACAGCCGTTTTACACCCCACTACAGTTGGGAGATTTGAAGAACCTTTTTGAAGGTTGAAGGAAGATTGAAGGAAGAAAGTTGATAGCTTTTATAGCTTTTGTGAAGGGTTTTTGTAAGACTTTCTTAGATTCCCTTCTTTGTTGATTGTCTTGTTGGATTGTGATCCAAGGAACGCTTGTTGTTTGATAATTGATTCAGTTATTGAAGCCTTGTTCTTAAGGTTTTTGTGTTCAATTATTCACCTTCTTCCCTTATATTTGATTATTGCTTTCATGATTATGATTGGCTAATTTCTTTGTGTGATTCTAGGGTGATTGGCTGAAGGTTGTGGGAAAAACAATGATAGAAAAATCTTAAATTCCAGTAGGACCCTGAAAGTTCGAGTCTTTATCCTTAACCCTAGAACATCTCGCTCAGTCGATGAACATCTCGGCCGGGGTGGAATTCTTCTGACCGAGGTGACCTATCTGATCCGTAACTGAGAGTTAAGTGTTAGAGTTTGCCAAATCCTATTCTTATTACACCTTTCCTGGTTCAATGCAAGCCTAGGATGAGACTTACCCGGTAATTCCTTTGTTTGTTTACCAAAGATCATAAGTGTAGGTAATAAAGGTTTATCCTTTATTGGGGTTTGAGTGTGTTTTCATCCCATCTTTGTGAGTTAGCCTGAGACTTACCCGGTAAAGGTTGATTCTATTCCCTTAGTTGGAGTGTTAGTTTGAGGTTATAGTTCTTTTCCTTAATTTCTTGAGACTTACCCGGTAATAGGAGTTATGGTTTGGGATTAGTGAGTAGTGAGACTTACCCGGTGATCTATTCCACTTTAGTAACACCTTCCCTTGCAAAAATCTCAGCTTTGTCCGCTTATCTTTAGATCTTGAGTTGGAACCACAACTAGATGCTTTAATCCCTAGAATTGCATATTTTCTTAATTAACTTTTTATCATCTTTGATTGTTTTAATCGCTTTTGTGGTTAGTAGTTGCATTGACAACCTATACCTGCTTTGTTTCACTAAGTCCCTGTGATCGACCCTTGAAATTTCTTGGTTTTTACTACGATTGACCCGTACACTGCGGGCTCGCATCCTTGTTTTAAGCTTACATCTAGGGTTATAAATTTAAAGCTTGCACACACCGTTTGGAGCGAACACTTCCGACCGTCTAACTAGGACGGCTAGTCGCCAAGAACCTCCTAGCTCTACGCAAGAGCTAGGCAGTGATGTCGCCGCCCATTATCATACACTTGGGCCAAATAATATAAAGGTCGGTAATCCTAATTTCGGTTTAGTTGTTATAAACAATAAACAATAAACACACACCACCAAACACACATCAATGCTAATACAAGGAATATGAGCTAAGTAAGTCCGGAGACTTACCTCGTCACCATACTCAACTCACGACATTCTCGCTTCCTTAGGGAGGAAGCCCGTAACCTGCTCACAAGAAGATAACTATATCAACAACAACCCACTAACAATAGAAGTCTTAGACTTATATACAAGTGATCTACGCAAGAACATTTGACTATCAATTCTAGGACCGCATCCTAGAATCCCTCATGCTCACATCACACTCAACACAAGCTAGAAGTCCTAACACTTCTAAGCCCTCGGATCTCGCAAGATCATAACACACAACGCAAGTAGGATAAGTCAAACATAAACTCCAAAATCCCACAAGATCATACAACCGCACCTCGAGCCTCAAAATGCTCACAAGATCAACCATATAACTTAAAGCCTTATAACAACCTCACAAGATAACCAACACCTCAAGATTAGAATCAACATCAATCCGTCAAATAATATCAAATCCTCAAAACTCACCTAAGGTTCAAAGCCACTACTTGGCATTTACTCTAAGTTATGCTAGATTCATCCTAGCATGATACAACTACTAAACATAACACGAAAGAGGAAGGAGGTACTCACACGACGTCAAAAGACGGATGTCGAATCTCGGACTCGTTAGGCCTTTATCGGGGCGCTTCCGGGCCTAAAACAAAGCTCCACAAATTTAGCAAATACACTAAATTTGATTGTAATGTATATAAGATATATGATTATAAGGTAAACTCATTTTCAAAAGCAAACGCTAAATCCCGCAATTAAACCCTTCCGGGAAATATAATATATATATATATATATATATATATATATATATATATATATATATGTATATATATATATGTATGTATATATATATGTATATATATATATATATATATGTATATATATATGTATATATATATATATAAATCTAAGGTAACTCGTTTTCAAAACCAAGGTTAAAAATCACTAAAATATTTTCCGGGGAATTTATACAATTTATAAACATGGGTCAAAACCCGCAAATAAATTCTTGGGCCATATTCTGAAATTAATCCAACAAAGGGCATAATAGTTAAATCTCACAATTTGGATCATAAAGTATAAATAAGAAAATCTGGCCAAAATCTGTAATTATATAAATGCAGGGGCATATATGCAACTTCTAGAAATTAGGGCCAAAACTATAAATCCAAAGCACAGGGTACGTTTTGCAAATACACCAAAATAGGGGGTGCCCGACTGCAATTAAAGAAAAGAAGAGTTTCTTTGACCCCTGATGAAGATGATGTTGGGTAGAGGGGAGTGGCTTCATAGGGAACAAGCGGCGGCTTCAGTAGTGCTCCAGCAGGACGGGACGATGGTGGAGCAAGGAGATAGTGGGCGCTCTGTCGGCTTCGACAGTGGTAGGAGACGAAGACCCAGGTTCCTCCGGTGGCCGGTCCTTCGGTTACAACAGATCCCAACAAATAAACACAAAAGAAACAGTAGTGAATTGATGGCGAGGCGTAGGCGGCAAGTGCTAGAGAAGAAGCAGGGAAGGATAAGGCGGCGAAGCTCACTGGGTTGGCAACTCCGGTGGCACAAGGCGGACGGCAAGGCAGGGCAAGATCTCCCGGCGTGGCTTCGACTCCCGGCGTCAACCGCTTCTAGCATTCTGATTCGACAGAGGAGGGAGATTATGGCTGCGTGAGAGAGGTAGATGGGCTGTTGCAGGAGTGTTACAAATCGAGGGGAGTCGATTGCTGCCTGGTTCGATGAGGAGAGCAAATGGGTAAGGTTGCATGAGAGAAGGCAACAGAACAAAGGGAATGTGAGAGCTTGAGGTGAGGAGATGGAGTGCAGGGTTGATGTTCTCGATCTCGGAAACGAAGGAAACAAATGGAGGGGCTGCTTGCAAGCTGCAAGTGACTAGGGGTCAGTAGGGCGCAGGGTTGCATCTCGTAGGCTGCAAGAGTGACAAGGCTGGTCACTGAAGATAGACACGCAACATGGAGAGGGAGAAGGCAACTAAAGGGGAAACAAATGCAAAAGAAAAGTAAAGGAGAAAAGAAAAATAAGGAAAAGAGGAATCAAACAAACTCGATAGGAATTCTCCGGACGGGAATTTTCGGATCGGAAACTTTTCCGAAATAATAATACGGATATACATACGTATCAAATAAATGAATATGCTCGGATTATATACTTTACGCCGTAAAAATACTTTAAAACAGAATATGTAAGTTAATAAAATATCCATAAAAATAGGGGGGAATATCGAAAACGCTCCCAATAAACGGGGCGTTACACTTCGACTTTCCCTTGATCTTGTGCAAATCATCTTCTACCATTGCAGCAATGTCTCGCACTCCTCCTGCCACCATACAAAATAGACTCAGCAGCTTCCCTTGACGGATCTTCTGGGGCGTCTCAGTACGCGCCAGAAGTGTCTCACTGAAGATCCGGTGAGCAAGGCGGAAGGAAAGATGAAAGATAATACGCTCCCGGGAATCTCCGGGTCTCCACCTGCCACTATGGTCTGTCACATGGGCTATCTTGCCCTGAAAACTCCGAGCCACCGCTCAGGAAGGAAAATCAGTCACTATCGGTGTAGGGAAGCCAAAAATCTCCCTGAACTGATACATCGGAACCAGGTAGTTCCTGTTCAACAGCCGATACTTGATTCCATTGTGCTCCGACACGTATGTCACAGAACTAACAAACTCCATCATCGGCTCAAGATAAGGCGGCACTCTGATATCCATGGACTCCTCCAGCCCATCCATGGAGATCATCTTCTTCAAGTCCTCCACCACATGGAGGCACTCGAAGGCATCAACATGAAGAAACCGCGGGGCAACGATCGGACGCCCGCAAATACGATCATAATCCTTCTGGTGACGCTCGTGGATCATTGGAATGGAAAACTGAGAAGCAAAAGAAGGAGAATATTGGTGTGAACTGCTAGGCTTGTCCCTCAAGGCCAACTGACGAACAAATATGTTGGTCATTTTTCTGACGAAGAACACCTCGATTGCCCTAAGAACACCTCGGCCGAGACACAGTCGACTGGACCGAGACGAACTGTTGTTCGATCGCACTCTCTGAATCTGTAAGCTTTTCCCCCGAAAAAAACTACCAAAAGCTTCCTAAGGGGTACTTATATCTTTTTCATCAACAAATAGTGGCAACCAAAGCTAGATTTGCTCAAAATTGTCAAAAGAAAGGAAGAGTTAGGGTTTGGAACGAAATACCCCATATATTGCAGATTGAAGTGTTTTCCTTGCTGTTTGGTGCTTGGAAACTGAATATCTTGCTTCTTCCGGTGAAATCGAGCCAAGAAACGTGGAAAACGGGCAAGAATCAAGAATTTGGGAGTAGGGGAGCCACCGCGGTCGAGGTGAAAGTAAAGAGGCAAAAACTGAAGAGTGAAAAACCATCGTGCCTTTTATACCCCTCGCTGAATTTGATTACACCTCGGTCGAGATGGTCCCGAGTGGACCGAGGTCTCAGACTGGCTATCAGACCTAGTCACCTCAGTTGACTAAGAACATCTCGGTCGAGGTGCTGCGACAGCAACCGAGATGTGTCTCAATCAAGCTCTGTCTTCTCAATTTCTCAAACTTCTGTCCTTCCAATGTAGCTCCTGAGCTTTAATCCTTCCTTAGAAAGTACCAGATTCCTGTCTAGGAGGACGCAAAAACACGAAGCAAACTATCTAAACTAAGCTAGAAAAGGGAAAAGAAAGCAAAAACCTTGGATTGCCTCCCAAGAAGCGCTTGATTTAAGGTCGCTAGCTGGACCGTATGCTATCCTCAAACATGCTGGAAGGTTTCCTCACCCCATACTTCATCTTCATCATGGGGTGAAACAAAGGATTCCATCCAACGTTCCAAAATGCAACTGCTCATCGGGAAACGAATCGTTAATGGGTAGGTCATCCTTCTCAAGCGAGGTGGAAGATAGCCGGTTGAGGTGATCCGCAATAGAATTCTCGGATCCCTTCTTATCGCGAATCTCTAGGTCAAACTCTTGAATTAAGAGAATCCAACGACTAAGGCGCGACTTTGCATCTTTCTTAGCAATCAAGTAACGAATAGTTGCATGGTTAGTGTAAACATAACTTTTGCTCCTACTAAGTAAGAGCGAAATTTTTCAAAAGCATATACAACTGCCAACAACTCATTTTCGGTGGTGGCTTAGTTCAGTTGAGCTTCATCTAGCATCTTGCTAGCATAGTAAATAGCGTTGGTCCGGCCATCCTTCTTTTGTCCAAGTACAGCTCCTACGGCCACATCACTAGCATCACACATGATCTTTAAGGGCAAGGTCCAATCGGGAGGTTGAACGATGGGAGCGGTAATCAACGCTTCCTTTATCCTGTAAAAAGCATCAAGGCATTCCTGCAAAAACTCAAAAACAGCATCCTTATTCAAAAGATTAGTGAGTGGTTTAAAGATTTTAGAGAAATCTTTGATGAACCTCCTGTAAAAACCTGCATGCCCGAAAAAACTCCGCACACCCTTAACAAAACAAGGGGAGGAAGTTTCTCAATAGTCTCGATCTTAGCTCGATCAACCTCAATACCTCGGTTGGAAATGAGGTGTCCTAGAACAGTTCCTTCGCTAACCATAAAGTGACACTTCTCCCAATTCAAAACAAGATTAGTGTCTTCACAACGTTGTAGCACTAGTGAAAGGTTAGTTAAACAATTATCAAAAGAGGAACCATATACCGAAAAGCCATCCATGAATACCTCCATGATCTCCTCAATGTACTCGGAAAAGATAGCCATCATACAACGCTGAAAGGTAGCAGGTGCGTTACACAATCCGAATGGCATCCTCCGATAGACAAATGTCCCCCATGGACAACTGAAAGTGGTCTTCTCTTGATCATCCGGGTGGATAGGAATCTGAAAGAAGCCAATATAACCATCTAAATAGGAAAAATGGGAATGTTGAGCTAATCGTTCAAGCATTTGGCCGATGAAGGAAAGCGGGAAATAGTCCTTCCGAGTGGCCACGTTCAGCTTCCTATAATCAATGCACATCCTCCAGCCGGTAACGGTTCTAGTTGGAATCAGCTCGTTCTTCTTAATTATCACAACGGTCATTCCTCCTTTCTTTGGAACTACATGCACCGGACTCACCCACTTGCTACCCGATATGGGAAATATGATACCTGCATCCAACAACTTAAGAATCTCCTTCTTCATAACCTCTTTCATGATCGGATTTAACCGTCTTTGAGGTTCCCGGGAAGTCTTATGATCGTCTTCCATTAGTATCTTATGAATGCAAAAAGAAGGCTTAATACCAACAAGATCATCAATAGTATAACCTAAAGCCTTCCGATGTTTCCTCAGAACATGCATTAGTTTAGATAATTCAGTTTCCGAAAGGGAAGCATTAACGATAATGTAACACCCCAAATCCGCGGGACTTGGAGTGTCACATTGGGCTAGGATCTCACAATGGATCCTAACCCTAGCCTGACAACAAGTTCACTAGATCTTACAACAAGGAACAGGTAGATTAAAATCAAATACATAAAAGCTGAGTATGATACATCAAAAGAGTTTACAAACTCATAACGGAGTACAAAACAACAACATAAACCAATACCACAAAAGATCCCACATCCCACGCATCCTAATGTACAGAAGTCCTCGGCTTGTCACACCATCTGGCTCAGTCTGCAGTATTCCTAACCTGCAGAACACAACAACACGGTATGAAACTGTTAGCTACAGCAATGAAAAGCATGAAGGTAATAGCACAACCACACATCAACATCTCAAACATGCAACGCCACACACATTCATTTATTATCTTTCATTACGTTATTCCATTACTAATTCAACTTCTTTTGTAACACGAGGAGCCTCAAGAACCCCGTCCCATCCAACGTAACACAGGATTTTTGCATGGGAGTGACCTTCACGCGTCCCCTCTTGTGAGATCATCTTCAGGGCACCTCCTCCTAACCAGCAGGCGGAAACCGGCGGTTACCGCCCGTTATAATACACTTGGGCCAAATAAATGTAATGAATGGTCATCCTAGTCCGGTTTAGGTTATAAATGCACAATCATATGAACCCACACAATCATCACAATCATACAATCCACAACTGCACGCTAAGTAAGTCCTATGGACTTACCTGATATACTCGTAACCTGTACCACGTCACAGCTTCCCCTTGGGGAAGTAATCAACGCTTGCAATAACAAGGCACGCACAATCACATACTGCAAAGGTTAGGAGACTCGTCTCACTAACCACAACCAACCTATATCTCAAATCTAAACCTCAGATCCTCAACACATTCATAAATGCCTAAGGCATATCCTCAACATAACATCTCATCATACTCGTACACATACTAATCCTTAAAGTCATAACCGATATCCATAACATCATCATGATCCTCAAATCATTATGACACCTAGCATGCATCTAATCAGTATTCTTCAATCTCAAATTTAATCCTAATTTAATTAATTAACCTTTAATTAATTAATTAAATTTCACCAGAATAAGTTTTGCCCGCAGGCCATTCCTAAACCCACCTGTCAACAGATTTCATCAAACAAACAACCCATAAACACCAAAATAATGTAATGATCATAATGGAATTTCTAATTATCCATTTTGAAAAGCCTAAGGTCGATTTAGGCCAAATCGCAGTACGGAAAACGAATAAATTCATAACTTATTCCTTACTAACCCGATTGACGATCTGAAAGAAGATTCGGAATCACAACGACGCAGGCTATGCATGTACAACATCAAATTCACCGGAATCTGAGCGACGGAATTGTCTTGGTGACATATATGCTCGACCAGGTCTTCATCTGCTCGGAAATGCAAAAACTCGGTACCGATATGAAGAGAATGAAGAGAGGAATCCAAAAACTCAAACGGAATTGAAATCGGATTAGAAACGGAGAGTAGATCTGAGTTTAAAGTTTGAGAGAAATCAGAGCTTTTACGAGGAAACGTGAAAGGAAATGAATTAATAAACGATTTTCCGCTATTTATAGTGAAGTCGATAATTATCCTTTTATCGATCCAATGGCGGGTTGAACCCTCTTCTCCAAACTTCTCGAAATTGGAATAATAGATCTTGAATATTATAGGGATAATTATTCCACAATTGCCTTGGAAAATGTGTATTCATAAGCCGTCTTTCTTAGCCGTTAAGAAACAAAATAGCGACTCTTTTGTCCGTTTTGCCTTTCCATGTTATTTCATATCTAGGACATGTCCGATGTCCTGATCATTTCTCTCAACTGCATTTTTATTAATTGGAGCTCCCAAATACTCCAAATAATACCGGAGGGTAAAAATAATTAGCCGGGAGAAAAAGTGAAAATTTCACCATAAGCCCAAAATTACGCCAAGAACATAACGGTCGGACTTATACTCAACACTTACGAAATCTTCGCGAGTTATATGTCAATAACTATCACTGATTAAATTAATCAACATTAATTACAATTCGGAAATCCTAGCTATTACATCACACACCCCTTAAGAAAAAGTTTCGTCCCGAAACTTGAACAATTCCCAAATCCTCTCGGACCCATACGCCGAGGTATAGACACTCTCTCTATCGGAGGTATCACATCTCCGTTCAAACGTATCAACCTATAACACTCTATAACCTTAAAACACAGCATGGAGGAATCACCAACTCCAGCAACAAGATCATAACGCTATCCAAAGGCATAGATGAAAAATCATCTCTATCCAACTACTAACCACGTCACAAGGCATGGAGGAAAGCCGTCTCCAGCCAATCGTACTCGTAACACAACTATATGGAGGAAAACCGTCTCCACTCACACTATGTCCATCAATAATAGCATAGAGGAAAGAACCATCTCCAGCTAATCCTAAACATATTACAATAGCATGGAGGAAAGAACCATCTCCAGCTATACCTATATCGTGCTAGCAAACAAGATCTAACAGATCACATGCACATATCAAAGCTAGCACGAATACACATCATATCACATAAGCACATAGCATACAAGCACTCACCAAAAAGGCACTAAGATCTACTCGTGGATCCTACGGGTGCCTCTAACTCCGCATAGAACTCTGGATAGTTCCTATGGATACTATCCTCTGTCTCCCAGGTAGCCTCATCCGGTCCTCGTCTCGACCACTGTATCCTCATCATAGGAATATCCTTCGAATGCAAGTGTCTTACACCTCTTTTTCTAGAACTGCAAAAGGTTGTTCTGCAAAAGTGTGATCCGGCTCAACCACTAGATCATCATGACTCACAATGTGCCTCAGATCTGGTATGTACTTCCTCAGCTGAGACACATGAAACATAGGGTGAACACCCTCTAACTTCGATGGCAAAGCCAATATGTGCACTGCTCTTCCAACTCTATCTAGTATCTCGAAAGGACCGACCTATCGGGGTCTCAACTTTCCCTTTATGCCATAACGTCTGATGTCTCACGTCGGAGATACTCTCAACCAGACATGAGCTCCTACCCTGAACTCTAGAGGTCGACACCTCCAATCTGCATACGACTTCTGGCGACTCTATGCAGCCATCATCCTTTCTCTGATTAACGTTACTCGAGCTATATCATCCTGAATTTGCTCTAGGGCTAACCCACTGGTACTGCCAGGCTCATTCCCGCATAAAGGTGTATGACACCTATGTCTACCCAATGTCTCATAGGGACCATCCCTATAGATGCATGCCAACGGTCGTGGTATAAGAATTCAACGAGTGGGAGATAAATAGATCGTCCCTGTTCCCAATCCATCCCACAAGCTCGCAACATGTTCTCTATGGTCTGGAGGGTCCTCTCAGACAGACCGTCTATCTGAGGTAAATCTCAATCATGAAGTGTAGACGTGTTCCCAAGCAGTCTGAATCTACTATCAAAACCTCAAAGTAACCCGTCTACTACAATCATACTCGATCGTCCCCGGTACACTTATGGAGTCCCACCATCTGTCTAGTGTACTCCTTTATTATTTCATTCACTAGTCACGTCTCTCAGTAGAGATGGAACGTGTCGACTTCGTAAATTTGTTACCAATAATCTGGATAACACCAAAACTCTTATTGGGTCTCAATCCCATCACAAGTCCATAGAAAGGTCTTCTCACTTCCACTACAGCACTGGTAGTGGATGAGCTCATCTCCAGTCAGTAATACTTTAACCTGATCTACTACTTCATGGTACCTCTTATTTGTACATGGATGTACTAAAGAAGGTGTACTATGGGTGTACTGTAATCTTCTCCACTCAACTCCGCATAAACGGTTATACAGACGCAGTTGCGGCACCTCATACTCCTTCTGCCCCGTTAAAGAACTATGGTATCTCGCTATGAGACATCCTTCCATCAAATTCCATCAGGGTCAGGCAAGTCCCCTGCTTTTGTTGGACCTCATCCAACAAATCAGGTAGAACCCCTAAAACATGAAACTAACGTCCTTATCAACAATTGTAGGTCCAACTCTAACCAAGCTAGATCATTCTGCAACCGAGGATGTACAGCAATTCCAACAATCTCCTTCTCTCGAGGCGTCTTCTAGTTCAAGGTATCAGTTACCACATTCTCCTTGTCATAATGGTACCAAACTTCACGATCAAACTCCTTGATCAACTCCAGTCAACGACGCTGGCGGTTATTCAGCTTATGTTGCATAAAAATATGCTTCAAACTCTTATGATCGGTGGGAATCTAACATGAAATATCCCACCAATATTTCCTTCAAATCTGGACACTTGAACTACCACTACTAACTCAAAATCATGAGTCGGACAGTTCTCCTTATACGTTCTCAGCACCGTAGTCACGTGATTCCTAAAATCTTTTGATTATCACCGAATAGAAGCAGAGTTCAAATGCTTCCTCTACTCTTTCGAACTCCGACATACTACTTCAACCACACACTTATGGTGGTCTTCCTTAGAAGACTTGTAATTGGATGCACAATCACATAGAATCCTTCCTCAAAGCGTTGGTAGCAATCGGCTGGGCCGAGAACTACGCATTCCCTTAATGTTCAGCGGCATCATCCACAAGGCATCATACTCACTCCTCGTCACATCAACTATGATCCCGTTGGCAGGGGCAACATGACCAAAAAGGCTAACTTTGGCATTTCAACTCACATATAGGGAGCATAGCATTCAGGCTTCTATCTCTCGGGTTTTGCAACACCGTCCTCAGATAACCGGTACGTTCCTCGCCATTGTGAGAGTACTATTCATCAACTCTTATAAAAACCATTAGAGCACTCTTCAACTCCAATGACATCACTACAATTTGTAGTGTCCATAACAGGTATGGAATGCTGTCCTTTGCCCACGCTGCTCTCTCATCCTTAACTGATGATATACTAAGCATATGCAAAATCTTGAGAACACAATTGCTTCTCTTAGTTGATTTGACAAATCATCAATACATAGCTATGAATATACTAGGGCGAACGAAGCCCATCTCAATACACTCTTCAAATTGATTCTTCAAGTTCTAACAACTCAACAAGCCATATACCTCATAGGCCTTCTCCCAACCAATCTCGTACCATACTTCAATGCAATATCAAAGTCCTCACTCCACTGAGGCGGTAGATTAGACGATTCAGTAACACGTCTATAAAATCATAAACCATTGGAATAATCTTCAGCGTGGAACTATCTCTTTCCTTCACGGCATACATAAAAAAACATCACCCCCTGGTGTTATCAACCTCGCTGCCCATATGGCACTAAAAACAACTCACCTCCTCAAAGGTTCTAACCTCGAAAAACCTCTACTTAGTCAATCTCAGTAGAGACTATAATAGTCCTCCTACTGCTATCTAAACCAACATGATATCTATTCGTCCACCACACACATAAAGACCTTCTCATGCACCTAAGGCATGACAAAGAAGTCTTCAAGCCATACACAAGTCCCTGAACAAAGGGAACAACCACATATCTCGCGGGTACTTAAGAACCGTAACTCGTAATCCTATAAAGGAAGATCTATCTTCTACTATATCCACAGTTAACTATTAACACATGCATCGAAAGAGAAGAAGTGCATAGCACTCACAACAAACAAAACTCCACTAGGTAAACCATTAACAAGAATGGTACCTATAACAGCTAATGCCCGAAGCTCTACTGTATATCATTACTTAATCTCAGACCTATGCTCCTCAGGTATCACTGAGGTTATCGCCATAGCCTCCACTTCCACTCTTTCTGCATCGGAAAGAGGAAGGTCTTGATGAGAAGAAACACTACCTTGCTGACAGAAAGGGGTCAGATGGCCTAGTTCACCACAGGTGAAGCAAGCTATCGGTGTCATGGGGCACTCAAAGCGCACATGATCTGGATAACCACATTTGAGACATATACGTCTCATCCCTACCACTAGTACGGGTGGCTCCTCTGCACTGCCCCAGCTCAAAGGCTCTACCTTGAGCTCTTCTAGTATCCGTGGTACTCCTACCACGACCCTTACCTCTACTAAGCCTGGGAACGGATTCCTGAGTAGGCGAATGATTTGGGACTCTCTGCTGCCCCCGCGTCTGCTGCTGCGGTGTCTTCTGACCACCTCCCGTCACACTAGTAGAAATAAAACTCTGTCGTGATGCCACTCTAGTTTGCTTACCGAAAAAAACTCTATGACCCTGTCTACCACAGGTAAAGCAAGTCACTGGCGGTCTTGGACACTGTGGTCGTATATGTCCAGGCTTCCCACAATTGTAACAAGTCCTCGTTTCACCAGAAGTCCGTGTAAATGAGAAGTACTCAAACGTCTACAAGTCGGGCTCGGTTTGCAACCCGGATATCCAACCTCATCTTTCACTGATTCAACCCGTTGTTTCTTCTCTAATCCAGAAGCTTCAGTCGATCTCCCAGATATTGGTAAATCCGGTGTAGATCTACCCGCTATCACCACCTCATATACTTGCTGCATATACTCTTGTAACTCAAATCTACTCATGGAGACACGATTAGCCTCTTCAAACTCGTTCTCTGCCATAGGCAACACAACAGCGGATACTGGTCCCTGACTTGACGCTACTAGAGGAGGAGGGGGTGTACCCCTATCTCGTCCCACTACAGATACTGCTCTAGTCTGAGCCATTTGTAGAATATACGCTCCTAACTTATATGGCTATATATATATGCCATATGTATCGATATATATATATATATATATATAGGGTGTGGATCCTATGAGAACACCCCCTAACGTGAGAACATGAGAACAATCGTACACTCAACCAACAATAACTACGAATAATCCACTCAACCAACAATAACTACGAATAATACATTAAACGATATGACACATTCGTAACAAAACTGATAATAATTACGAATTTGTTCTCATGTTCTCACGTTAGGGGGTGTTCTCATACGATCTATACTATATATATATATATATATATATATATATATATATATATATATATATATATATATATAATACTCATTATTACATGCATACACATCAGCACATAAAAGATATCTATATATATGTATATTTACACTGTCGAGATCCTAAGATGGGTGACAACTTCTATACATACTATCCAAAACATTTGTACTCGCTTTAAAACCAAAATCCTCTAAAAATTCAAACCCCATGTGGGTTTTGTTTATTTATCCACTCTACCTTTATTGCAGATAGCAAGTGCCATTGATGTCAACCTAAGGCTCTGATACCAACTCTGTAACACCCCAAATCCACGGGACTTGGAGTGTCACATTGGGCTAGGATCTCACAATGGATCCTGACCCTAGCCCGACAACAAGTTCACTGGATCTTACAACAAGGCACAGGTAGATTAAAATCAAATACATAAAATGATACATCAAAAGATTTTACAAACTCATAGCCGAGAACAAAACAACAACATAAACCACAACCACAAAAGATCCCACATCCCACACATCCTAATGTACAGAAGTCCTCGGCTTGTCACACCATCTGGCTCACTCTGCAGTATTCCTAACCTGCAGAATACTACAACACGGTATGAAACCGTTAGCTATAGTAATGAAAAGCATGAAGGTAATAGCACAACCAAACATCAACATCTCAAACATGCAATGCCACACACATTCATTTATTATCTTTCATTACGTTATTCCATTACTAATTCAACTTCTTTTGTAACACAAGGAGCCTCACGAACCCCGTCCCATCCTACGTAACACAGGAGTTTTGCATGGGGGTGACCTTGACTCGTCCCCTCCTGTGAGATCATCTTTAGGGCACCTCCTCCTAACCAGCAGGCGGAGACCGGCGGTTACCGCCCGTTATAATACACTTGGGCCAAATAAATATAATGAATGGTCCTCCTAGTGCGGTTTAGGTTATAAATGCACAATCATATGAACACACACAACCATCACAATCATACAATCCACAACTACACGCTAAGTAAGTCCTATGGACTTACCTGATATACTCGTAACCTGTACCACGTCACAGCTTCCCCTTGGGGAAGTAATCAACGCCTGCAATAGCAAGGCACACATAATCACATATTGCAAAGGTTAGGAGACTCATCTCACTAACCACAACCAACTTGTATCTCAAATCTAAACCTCAGATCCTCAACACATTCATAAATGCCTAAGGCATATCCTCAACATAACATCTCATCATACTCGTACACATACTGATCCTTAAAGCCATAACCGATATCCATAACATCATCATGATCCTCAAATCATTCTGACACCTAGCATGCATCTAATCAGTATTCCTCAATCTCAAATTTAATCCTAATTTAATTAATTAACCTTTAATTAATTAATTAAATTTCACCAGAATAACGTTTTGCCCGCAGGTCATTCCTAAACCCACCTGTCAACAAATTTCATCAAACAAACAACCCATAAACACCAGAATAATATACTGATCATAATGGAATTTCTAATTATCCATTTTGAAAAGCCTAAGGTCGATTTAGGCCAAATCACAGTACGGAAAATGAATAAATTCATAACTTATTCGTTACTAACCCGATTGACGATCGGAAAGGAGATTCGGAATCACAAGGACGCAGGCTACGCATGTACAACATCAAATTCACCGGAATTTGAGTGACGGAACTGTCCTGGTGATATATATGCTCGACCAGGTCTTCATCTGCTCGGAAATGCAGAAACTCGGTACCGATATAAAGAGAATGAAGAGAGGAATCCAAAAACCCAAACGGAATTGAAATCGGATTAGAAACGGAGAGTAGATCTGAGTTTAAAGTTTGAGAGAAATCAGAGCTTTTACGAGGAAACGTGAAAGGAAATGAATTAATAAACGATTTTCCGCTATTTATAGTGAAGTCGATAATTATCCTTTAGCGAAGTCGATAATTATCCTTTTATCGATCCAATGGCGGGTTGAACCCCCTTCTCCAAACTTCTCGAAATTGGAATAATAGATCATGAATATTGTAGGGATAATTATTCCACAATTACCTCGGAAAACGTGTATTCCTAAGCCGTCTTTCTTAGCCGTTAAGAAACGAAATAGCGACTCTTTTGTCAGTTTTGTCTTTCCATGTTATTTCATATCTAGGACATGTCCGATGTCCTAATCATTTCTCTCAACTGCATTTTTATTAATTGGAGCTCCCAAATGCTCCAAATAATACCGGATGGTAAAAATAATTACCCGGGGGAAAAAGTGAAAATTTCACCATAAGCCCAATTTACGCCAGGAACATAACGGTCGGACATATACTCAACACTTACGAAATCTTCGCGAGTTATATGTCAATTACTATCACTGATTAAATTAATCAAATTAATTAGAATTCGGAAATCCTAGCTATTACAGATAATGCAAACTCCACATGAGGATCGTTAATAAGGATAGAGCTCACCAATTCTCTAGATTCTTCTTCATCATAGATGTTGAAGATGTCATCCTCTAGCGACTCTCCTTTCATTGCAGCAAGCAATGCAAACTCCACATGATCGCTACCAATATTGAATTTCAACTTGGCGTTCTTACAATCCACGTTGCAACCCGAAGTTGCTAGAAATGTTCTCCCGAGAATGATAGGGATGGGATAATCTGCGGGAATGTCAAGCACAACCAAGTCTATAGGTATGTAGAAGTTACCTAACTTGATGGGAACGTCCTCCAAAATACCCACGGGGCGGGTAATGGAGCGATCCGCCATGTATAATGTCATCTTCACCAGCTTGGGCTCTCCAAGTCCGACTTTCTCACAAAGCTCCAGCGGGATGATGCTCACGCTGGCTCCTAGATCACATAATGCATCATAAGTGACATTCCCAACTTGAATGGGAATGCAAAATGAACCGGGATCCCTTAATTTAGGCGGCATCTTCTCCTTCATGATTTAAATGAGCTCCGAAGATCTAGATGCCATCCTTACTTCACCAAAGTCCTCTCGCTTCCTCTTCCTTGATAGGTTCTGTTTCAGAAACTTCCCATAGGCGGGAATCCCTAGAATGGCGTCAAGGAATGGGATGTTAATATGTAGTTTATTCATTACGTCTAGAAACTTACCAAAGTGCTTGTCTAGATGTGCCCTCACCCTTGACTGAGGGAATGGAAGTGGTGGTTTATAAGCAGGAGGTGGAACATAAACTTCAGATTTATCTTTCGCTTTCTGGGGCTCCATCTCGGTTGGCACCTCGACCGAGAAGTTCCTCGTCTGACCTTGGTCCGAGGTGTTCCTCATCTGGTCGGGCATCGACAGAAGTACTGGATCTACAGTCTTCAATCCAATGCGTGTTGTAATAGCCATGATCTGTCCTTTAGGATTGTTCTTTGTCCTTGCTAGAAGCTTTCCAGCATCTTTTGGCGCTTCATTCGCCTTGCTGAATTGTTGTTCTAAGGATTTTTGTGCCTTCGAAAATGAATTCATCGATGTCTCCATAGCGTTGAACTTGATCAAAATTGCCTCCAGCACAACATTTGGCTTCTTTGGTGGCTGGGACGAACTTGATGCAGGCTCCTGGCTTCTCAGTGGAGTAGAAGAAGAAGAGGGGGCATTAAGAGCATTTTCAGCATGAGAATAAGGGTTACCGAAATTTTGTTGGTTAGATCTCCAATTGTTGTTGTTGGAGTTTCTGTTGCAATTGTTGTTCCGCGGCCCTTGATAGTTGTTTCTTCCTTGGTAGCTACCATCGTGCTCCTTCTTCGTTTGAGCTACTAAAATCTCCTTCAATGCTTTCACTTTATTACTAAGCGAGGTGAGTTGAGCTCCATTTGATGATGTGTCTTGCAAGCTAACTCTCCTTGCTCCATCTTCAGCTCTTTGATGGCAGTACTTCTTCATGTGTAAAGCTTGCTTTTCAATGAAATCCCAAGCTTCATCTATCGGCATATCCATGAATGTGCTGGCGGAAAGTAATTGGAGCTTGAATTGAGTATCTCCATCAAAACCCTTGAAGTATACTTCTAGCAACTCGATCTTTGGAATCCCATGATGTGGGCAATCCAACAAAAGTTCCTTGAACCTTTCCCATGACTTGGACAAACTTTCCTTGTCCTTCATAATAAAAGCATTGATTTTGCTCCTCAATTCAGCGGTCTTAGAAGGGGGAAAGAACTTAGTAAGAAACTCTGTCGTCATCTCTTCCCAAGTGTTGATTTTTCCAGCCGGAAGAGAATGATACCAAGCAAGCACCTTGTCTTTCAAAGAGAAGTAGAAAGGCCTCAACTTGTAGTTGTTATTCTCCACTCTTGAAGGTCTCAAAGTCTCCATCACAATCTCATAGTTTTGCAAATGCTTATGCGAAGACTCTCTCTCCAAACCTCCAAATTGACATTGTCAAATCATGGTTAGAACTTGAGATCTAAGTTCATAATCATGCTCAGTTGGATCACCTAGGTTGACTCCTGGACGGCTGACTTGCTTATTGGGGTACATCCTCTGTCCTAGGGTTCGTGGAACTCCAGCAAAAAGAACATCACGGACTGGCATCCAAGGTGGTGGGTGCATCTCGGCCGGGGAAACTAGGACTGGGTCTTGCCTCGGTCGAGGATCTGGGATCGGTCGAGGTAGAAGCAAGGCCCTTAGAGCGGCCATATCAGCTTCAATTCCTTCAGTTCATGCGCGAGTCTCGTCTCTCTCTCGTTGTAGTTCTTCCTTACTGAGGCGCAATTGTTCCAATGCCTCCTTCAATTCTGCTTCAAGATCGCGATTGTCTTGATCAGCCATCTTAGCTTCTTTCAATCTTCTTTTGTAGGTCTTTTCTGATTCGGGATCGTAAGGAACGATTTCCTTTCCATCATGAGTTCTTCGCATAAACCTAAGGAAAGATCCTGCGAAAACACTCAAGTAAAGTAGTCAATAACAACAAGGGCAATAGCCCCGAAAGACAACCGAAACCGAACTTGGTCTAGACCAAGTCCCTGCCAACGGCGCAAAAAACTTATTTGCTCCAAAAGGTGTGTGCAAACTTTAATATTTATACCAAGAATAATTGTAAATAGCGAACCCGCAATGTAGGGATCGATTGTAATAAAAGCAAGAATTCCAGGGTCGAACACATGGACTATGGTGAAACATGTAATATCCGAAATTTTTATTCCGTTTATTTCCGAATCAATTCGGACTTCGAGCCGTTGACGGTTCCCATTCTATCTAGTATTTCTTTCTTCACAAATTTTATCATTTTATGTAGAATTTAATTTAATTCATATAAAATGATAGAATTATATCAAACCCTAATTCTTATAATTATTTATCATTTATGTAGAATTTAATTCACATAAAATGATAGAATTATATCAAACCCAATTCTTATAATTATTTATCATTTTATGTAGAATTTAATTCACATAAAATGATAGAATTATATCAAACCCTAATTCTTGTAATTAATCCTTAACGACGACTTTAGACGAGATCATGACAAGGCTGAGACGAGACTGTGACAAAGCTGTGACGAGACCATGACGAGTTATGACGAGACCATGAAAAATCTGTGACAAGGCCATGCATGGGTTGACAAGGTCATGACGAGTTTCGACAACCCAGCCCACCTTTGCTTTTTACAACTTCAGCTCACCTTGGTTCAACCCAACTCTCATGCCAGCCTCGCCTCAGCCCATTTCTGTGCGTGCCTCCAGCCAGCCCAGATCACTCCCTGCCCAGAGAGAGGCGGCTTGTACTCCGTAACCCTCGCAGCCAGAAGCCCAGCGGATGAGATCTTGTGCAGCTGTTATACCGTTTCCCTTCTTTCCCTCTAACCCTAGTTCTATCTCCACGTCTGGAACCTGCCGTCACCATCCTTCCCTGGGCAACAGCCGGCGCGCAACCCCCTACCGACACAAGTAGCGCCGACCAGTGTTGGCCTCCCCCGCCGCTGTCGACGCTGAACCCGGAAGTTGTTCCTTTCTGCTTCTCGTGCAAACCGAACCTCAACCCTAGCTTCTTCCTTCAACCATCGTAGCCTCCTCGACCTCCTTTCCGTCCACCTCGAGCCCACACAGGAGGACCGTTCGCCTCGAGCCCACACAGGAGGGTCGTCCTCCGTAGCTGGGTCGTCCATCTGCAACCGCCGCTGGCCTTTATCGCCCTTCACACAGCAGCGGATCCTCCTCGCCTTCGGATGCCCATGCCTTCCATTCGTCTTCGTGTAGGAGAAAGGAGCAGATTTAGGTGTGATGCCGTCCCTCCTGGCCACTGGTGCCTCATCTCCCAGCCGCTAGTGCGTCCAAGTGACAGTTTCTGATCCGTCTTCGTCCTCTTCCTACCCGTATTAGTGAGCTTGTCGAGTCTCTCTTGTTGGGTAAGCATCTCCCCTTCCTTTACTACATTACACTCTCTACTTATGTGCTAATGAGAGCCCCAATTGTATTCTTGACCCTTTCATAGCAGCCCTAGAAGATGGCTCATGGAGCTGCTGCGTTTCCTGAATTTTCGGAAGTGACGAGCAGTCAACTTCGGATCCAATTTTGGGTCAGCTAGACTCCTTCGTTTTGGCTGGTTTTCGGATATGTCATAGACGGTATTGCATAGTAAATCATAATAAACTTTTAGAGGAATCCATGTTACAGTTTGAGAGTTATGATGTTGCAAAGTTGACTCCTCATGCAGTTTTTATAAGTGTGCTGAATGTTGAGAAAAACTGCATGTGATGCAGTTTTGTGAGATGGTTTTAAATAAGCTTTTGATCTCTTTTGCTGGTGAATTTTGGATATATTATAGATAAGATTTTATAGTAGAACATATCAAAATTTGGGATAAATCCAGCGAGTGGTTTAGGAGTTATGATTTTTCAAAGTTAAGACAGTGTGCTGTTTTATTAAGTGTTTGCTGAAATTCCAGAAACTGTGTTGATTAGTCAAGTTTGAGCATGCTTTTCGATGCCTTAGAGATAAGATCCACCGTTCAGTTTTTGGGATGTTGTTTAGTGCCATTCATAGGTTAATATGTCAAAATTAGGGATGAATTCAACGGTGGGACTTAGAGTTATAGAGTCTCAAAATGGACTTGTTGTACAATTAGAAAATATACTCAGATTTTGGCTAAGTATAGAAAACTTCAAGTGTTGTAACCAACTATGGAAATTTTTGTAGAAGTGATGGTTGAACAGTTTTAAGAAATTCTTGATCCTAGGAGTAGATGAGATATCATAGATGATCTAGGGAATTATTTCGGAATTTTTATAAGATTATTCGAATTTTATATTTGAAGAAGTTGGACCTTAACGATCTTCCCGAAAATAGGAAAATGGGTAAATTGCTAGTTTGCCTCCTTTGACACACTTGCCTCCTTTGACAGGTAACCGAGTTATACATTTACAAATTGAGTTGTGATTAAGAGAGTCGAGATTTGATTAAGGTAAGTCCACGGACTTACTTAGCTGGCTTCTTGTATGAGTGTAATGTGTATGAGTGGTGTTTGTTAGTTATAATAAATAACGAAACCGGATTAGGACGACTTTATTATTTACGTAATTGACCCAAGTGTATGATAACGGGTCGTGACATCATCTGCCTAGCTCTTGCGAGAGTCTAGGAGGTTCCCTACGACCAGCCCAGTCAAGTAGACGGTCAGATGCATTAGTACCATTCCGCGTTGGTAAATGGGGACAGGGGCGAGGTTTGGGAATCCCTCGTGTCACAGAATAAGTATCATTAGTAATAACATATCACCTAATTAAAGATAATAAAAGGATTGAGTGTTGCATGTTGATTGTGTATGTTGTGTGTTTGTACTTTTACCTTTATACTTATGCATAGAAGTTAGCTAACGGTTTTATCCGTGCTGTAGATTTGTAGAGATAGATAGTTGCAGAGAGATCCGGAACAAATGGTCAGCCGGGTCCAATTATTCATTAGATGGGACTGGGGAGTCTCCCATACGGCATGGATGTTATGTATCTATATATATGTTTTTGTAAGGCTGTCACATGTGTACATTCATACATTAAAAATAATATGTTTTGAAATTGTTTTAAATACATTTGTGCCTTGTTGTAAGATCCTAGTGAAATTGTTGTCAAACTAAGGTCGGGACCCATTGTGTGGTCCTAACCAGTAGCTCCCCGAGTTCCCAGAATTTGGGGTGTTACAAAACAAAGATCGGTAATTCAAGTTGTCAATTAACAAACAAGCAGCAAATAAAAGTAATCAAAGATGATATAAAAGTCAGATAAAGAGAATGAGGATTCTAGAGATTAAAGCATCCAGTTGTGGTTCCAACTCAAGATCTCAAAGGATAACGCGGACAAAGCTGAGGTTTGCAAGGGGAAGGTGTTTCTAATGTGGGAATAGATCACCGGGTAAGTTTCACTACTCACTATCTCAAACCAAAGACCCTCTCACCGGGTAAGTCTCAAGGTACTAAGGAAAGGAACTTTAATCTCAAAAGAACACACCACCCAAGGGGATAGAATCAACCTTTACCGGGTAAGTCTCAGGCTAACTAAAAAGATGGGATGAAGGCACACTCAAACCCCAATAAAGTATAAACCTTTATTACCTACACTCATGATCTTGGGTAAACAAACAAAGAAATCACCAGGTAAGTCTCATCCTAGGCTTGCGTTGAACTAGAAAAGGTATAACAAGGATAGGATTTGGCAAACAGAAACCTCAAACTCATATAAGGTTCAGGAAAGGTTCACCTCGTTCAGTTATATTACATCCCGGCCGAGATGTTCAATGACTGACCGAGGTGTTCGTCGGTTAAGGTAAAGGCTCGAGCTTTCAGGGTCCACTGGATAAAGATCATTCTATCATCGTCTTTCCCACAACTTTAAGTCAATCACCCTAGAATCGCATAAAGAACTTAGCCAACAATCATCATGATAACAATAATCAAATTTATAAGAAAGGAATCAATATTAAAACAAGAAAACCTTAACACAAAGGTCTCAATAACTGAATCAAACAAACAAACAAACAAACAAACAATCAATCAGCGTTCATCAATCACAAATCAAAAAAGACCACAAAACCAAACCAATTAAGAAAATCATACAAACTTCCTTCAAAGCCAACTTGAACTAGATTCATTCCTTCCTTGATCTTCAACTTATAAAACTTCCTTCAAAATCCTTTAACTTTTGAATCAGAGAATTGGTGATCCGAATATGGCTGAATTGTAGAAAAACCAACCCTTTATATAGGAGAATTATATTCCAAAGATAAGATATCTTAAAAAGATATTTTCCTATAAAATATATCCATATCTTCCAAAATATATCAACCAATAATAATATCTTTCTTCCAGAAATCCAGCCAAAAATATATGATATTCACTTTCCAAAAATAGAAGATCTCAGCCAAAAATAAAGATCTCATGTCCCGTCATCAGTTCGCCTCGGTCCAGACGCTCCTCTAGATCAACTCGGTCGAGGTGGTACTGTAGCTGATCGAGGTGAGTCTCAGTTGAATGTGATTCTCTCTAATCTGGTCCTTAATCAATCTTCTAAATCATTTCCATGCTTCCTGAGATCTTCTTATAACTCCTCAAAGCTCCAGAATGTAGCTCCAACGACTCCTTAGCTTCCTTAGCTCCATTTCGGTCCAAAACGTGCCATTTTCCCTACAACTACAATGAAACTAGGTGTAGACCTCGATTCCTGCAAAGGTAGACAAAACAACAATATAATCAAAGAATATACATCCATACATGCAGATTTACGAAGATAAAACGTCTAAACCAATTTCAAAATATAGACTATAATACATGTTATCACCGCCCGTATACCATGTATAGCCTGGTCGCAAAGAATCTCCAGTCTGCCTCGGGAGCTAAGCAATGATATCACTGCTTGATAATAATATACAAATGGGACAACAATATATCCAAGTCATCCTAATCCGGTTTCATGATTATAAATAAAATCTAAGCACACACCAACATAACACATCTAAATAATGCATAAAAGCGAGCTAAGTAAGTCTGGGGACTTACCTCGTCCCAACGATCAACCAAGAACAACCGAATCTCCCTTCTCGTAGGAAAATAAACAAAGCGTGATAAAGACAAGGCATGATAACCAATAACACTCTCACATGCTAGAAGTCCTTAGACTTCTAGTCCCTACGAGCTTGCAAGATCATAAACCAAATCACAAGATAGGATACTCTCGTCCTAATCTCCACAACCTCAACCAGTGTGCAAACACAACCATCAAAGTCTCACAAGCCTCAGAAGGACAACCATACACTCATCACATGATAACCAACTCAAGCTTCAACACACAACAAGTCTAAGAACATCGATAACCTCAACCACTCATCTAAGGTCCAAAGCCACTAAATCGCATTCCTAAAGGTTATACTTGATCCAAACTAGCATGCTTCTAACATATATACTCTCTAGGATAAGCTATGAACACATGCTCAAGGGAGGATACTCACCGGGGCAAAGACGTGGGCGCGGAAGGAGGAAACGCAGCTGCGGAGAGGAGAAGAAGGCCGCACCGGCTGCCTGGCTGAGCTAGTGGTTGCCCCCACGGCACTGGGGAGCCTCCCCTACAGTCCAGCGGCCGCCCCTGTGGCTCAGGCTGGCCGCCCTTGCGGCACTGGTGAAGTGGCCGCCTCGCGGAGCTGTCCAGTCGCGGGTGCCGTCGAACTCCAAAGGGCGATCTCGAACGAGTTCTTTGATGGTTCCTTGATGTGAAAAGGTCTCCTAGATTCCTTGCTTGGCTCCAGAACGTCTACCACTTGGATCCACACACACACAACATCCTCATCACGATCCACTCACATGCAAGCCAAAAAGAGGGAAGAACAAAGGATTCATGGCTTCCACCATTGGAGCTCAAGGAAGAAGAAGAAGAAGAAGAAGAAGAAGAAGAAGAAGAAGAAGAAGAAGAAGAAGAAGAAGAAGAAGATGAAGGAGGGGAAGAGATTACCTATATAAGCTTGGATCCTCAGTCTCCATTTCGTATCTAGGAAGAGAAGCTCACACAAACAAAGGTGGAAGAGCCATAGAAGATCAAATGAAGAAGATGGAGAAAGAGAGGGAAAATGAGAGGAACTAGAGAAGAGGGAATCACGTGAATGAGGAGGGGAGAGAGATAAAGGGGCTTTTCCCTTAGGAAAACAAGGGATCAAGCAGCCCATAGGTACCGATTAGACCATGGAACGAGAAGTCACACCCTAAAAGAGGGGAACTGAAGGTCGAAAAGGAATTGGGATTAAAATCCCGTCCCTCAGCACACCGTGCCTACGGAAATAACTGAGTTGCACTTGTAGGAAGGCCGCTAAACAACTCACTAACCGGAATAAAAATTTCGGGCGTTACAAAGGATGTTGCCAAGTGATCCGAAGGAGTTGGCAGCCGGGTTCCCGTACATCATAGAACGAGTTTGGGATTTGATTCTTTGTGTTGTTGTTATATATTTTATATTGTTGATGTTGTTGTAAGGACGGTTGGGGTCTTTCTTCCTTTAAGTTTCCGGGTATTATAACGTTGCATGAAATGTATTTCGGTTTTGGCCTTTATTTGTGTCTTGTTGCACGATCCGGTGAAATTGTTGGCAGGCTAAGAGTCGGGACCAATTGTGAGGTCTCCTCCCATAGCATCCCGAGTCCCGCGGATTCAGGGAGTTACAATTGGCAATATAACAATCTTTTGAGGGTGATCTATGAATAGAAGCACAAGCCAAAAATATTGTGGTTTTTCTTTGTTTTTGCATATGCATCATTTATATCATCTTATAACTTAAGTTTGAACCTTGTTTCAGAAAAAGAAAGAAGCAAGTATGGGGTATTTTGATGACATGAATTATAACCTATATTTAGACATGCATTTATGTAGATTTTCCCTTTATTTTCCATGCATAGACATACATTCATAGCAAGTGTGCTTGTATTCACCTATATTGTTAGAATAGAGATCTACACAAAGTTTTATTGCAATTGTAGGTAATTTGACGAATTATAGAGCGGAATGACATATTTGAGTATTAAGCCTTGATGCAGAACAAAAAGGAGCATAAAAGAAAGCTAGGAACACGCTGGTGGACTCTGATACGAGCGAAATCTGATACGAGCGAACTCTTATACGCTAGAGCTAACTTTGATACTACGGAGTGGGCTCTGATACCGCCAGAGCGGACTCTGATACCGGCAGGCTCAATTTCTTTTTCGGCCAAAAAATTTAGGGTTTATCTTTAAGCTGCAATTTATCATTAAGCTAGGGTTTATCATTAAGTTGTGATATATATTTAAGCCCCTACTTGAAAAACCCTAGATTAATCTCTATAAATATCCTATAGCCTTCAACATTCAAAGCGGACCCCAAACGACGTGGACATCGACGGCTGGATAGGAATTGACACCTCCTACCACACTTAGATTTATCCCACCAAGAACTGAATCTGACAAATTCATGACGCAATGACATGGATTGACAACCCGTACAACAACAACAACATTGAAGATTGGAAGATTTGAAGATTTTTTGGAGAAGAAATTTAGGTTCTTGATTTATTTTGCCTTTGGATTAAAGATTGGATCTTTATTATTGGATTTGCTATAGTTTTGCATATTGAAGACATGTTGTTAAGTATTTCTTACTTTTCTTTTAGTTTTATTTGGTTTATTGGTGTCTTGATTTCATATATATATATACATATATATATATATATATATATATATATATATATATATATATATATATATATATATATATATATATATTGATTTGAATATGTGTGTTGTTGGCGAAAACCCTTGCAATGCTAGGGTGATTAGTTGAAGGTTGTGGCTTAGATGATAATAGATTGGCCTTTACAAGCATATTGGATCCCGAGAGTTGTGTTTTTACCTTCACATAGACGAATCTCGGGTTCTTCTTGAGAATCTCGGGTTCTTGACTAAGAAGTGACCGAGATTTCCTCTATCGTACCCTTCATGCTTTATCTTTAAGCTTTGGTTTAAGATTTCCTAAACCCTAGCCTCGTTGAACTTTCCTAACCTATATCCAAGCTTGGGAAGAGACTTACCCGGTGATTTCCTTTCTTTGTTGCCAAAGATGATGAGTTCTAGGTAGTAAAGGTTCATCGTTTATTAGGTTTGATTGTGTCTTCCTCTTGCCTTTGTGAGTTAACTTGAGACTTACCCGGTGATGGTTAATTCTATTCCCTTAGGTTAAGTGGTTGGTTTAAAACTATCATTCCCTTCCTTTGAAGCTTTGACACTTACCCGGTGATAAGTTTCTTTGGTTTAGAATAGAGGATAGTGAGACCGCCCCGTGATCTATCCCACCTTCGAAACACCTTTCCTTTGCAATCCCAACTCTGTCCTTTGAATCATTCGAAGTCTTGAATCGAAAACCAAAATTGCATCCCTTGATCTCTAAAATCCGCGCTTTCCCAAATATTATCTTCGCTTTTTGTTATTTTTCGTTGATTGATATATGCAAATTGTCTATCTGGATTGCTTTTATCAGTTGGTTTCACCACAAT